>JAABKK020056843.1:0-38012 GCA_011634745.2 Catotricha subobsoleta
TCTCATCATCATGCGTTAGTAAAACTTGCAGACATATTTTTGACATATTTCTGTTCTATAGTACATATTCTTTGGCAATACGGAAACTGCTGAATCATAGAAAAAATATGTATTAATTTGTAGTGAATCATAGATTTGAATATAATTTGTGTATGCTGTTTAGCGATTCATTTCACTTTCGTGAATATCCTCAAACTACAAAACTATTATTTTTATATCAAATTATTCTGTACTCGTATGTTCAATCTAATACAGAAAAAAAAAATTGCTTTTTTAAAATTTATTTTTGGGTCGTAAATTGTATATACCTACCAATATATGTAATTAGAAAAGTAAGTTTTCTTTCTGCTAGTTACGATTAGTAATTTATATATGAAAAATGTTTCAGCCATTTAAAAGAAAAATACTATATAATTTAAAAATACATAATCGCTTCGAATTAAAAAATAAAAAAGAAAACTGTTTTGTTTCTAAACATATATAATATATTATGTATATGAATAATTATTATGTTTTTTTTAAAGATATAGTCTGTGAGAGCAAGTATTGCTTGGCATTTGACCAAATACATCGTCAACGCGGCGTCTCGCGGCGTTCTCTCTAGAAAATTGTTTTTATAGCTTATGCACTAATTTTATCGGCGGAGTAACAAATTTATGTGCGCGACATAATATTATTTAATGATTAATGCGAACTATGCAAACGAACTAAGTTTACACAAATTCTTATGTAATTATTTAATATATGCAAGTCAGTTTTATTAGTTTTAGTATGTCTTTGACGTCATTTAAATGTTTTTTATGTTTTCGTTTTTAATCTTCTTTTTTTATACCAAGAATATTGTAAATCATTCATTCAAAAATGTTTGGGAAAGTTTAAAATAATTTATAGTAGCACGAAAAATATTTTTAAGAACATCCTGAAAAGAAAATAATTTGTAACGTTTTATGTTTAATGAGCTCATATTTATTCTAATACCGGATAAAATTAATGCGTTAACTATTTGCTTTTTGTGAATCATGTCCCGAGGTAGTATAATTTTGAAACTTAATATGACAAGATTGAGAGCCTCATACAAACAAATAAAGTAACTCCTGTGCATTGTCCATCTCGGACACATTCATGCGTTCTTATTTGCATTGTCTATTTCATTCACGCAAATGAACCGGTGCATCTCAGTTGATCGATTCCCAGTTGAACATTTCCCACTTGGTCACATAGAAATTCCCAGTTTATTATAATTGATGAATATCCCACTTGAACACTTCTCAGTTAATCATTTCCCATTTGATCAAAGTGCCAGTTGGTCAATTCTCAGTTGAACACTCCCAACTGATCAAGGTCTCACTTTATCAATTCTCAGTTGATCCATTCCCAGTTGAACATTTTTCTCATCAATTGATCAATTTTCAGTTGATCAATTGCCAGTTGAACATTTCTCAGTTGATCAATTCTTAGTTCATCAAAGTCCCAATTGATGGGGGGGTGGAATTGTCCCCCACGGATTTTTCCTCCAAAACAAGGTAGATTTGTCCCCAAAAATAAAAGTGGATTTGTGCCCCAAAAATAAAAATCGATTTATACCCCAAAAATAAAAGTGAATTTATCTCCCAAAAGCCGATTTATCCCCAAAAAAAAATTGGATTTATCTCCCAAAAAAAAAGTTGGATTTATACCCCAAAAATACATTTTTCCCTCAAAACAAGGTGGGTTTGTCCCCAAAAAATAAGAGTAAGTTTAGAAATTTCGAATTATACACTATAATTTAAAAAGAACATTTATGTGATAAAATAAAATGTATATTTCAAGTTATTTAAAGTAAATTAATTATAATTATGTTGTTAATAATTAGAAAAATCATAAAATGGTAATACATAATAGAAAAACTAAATAATTTAATTATTCATTAAAGAATAAAGATGATACATGTTGTCCGTTTACCCGAAATTCACCATTGAAATATAACAGATAAGTAGTATACGTTTCCTGAGCTGATTTTGGGAAATATGTTAAGAGTAAAATAATACTAGATGTATGTGTGCATATTTGAATTTTAACAAAAAAAAATCTTAACATTTAACATGAAATTATTACAACTCTAATTTACTATCTCGCACAATCTCATTAATTTATTTTTTGTTGCCTGTATTTTATATGTTTATTATTTTGTTTGTGGTATAAATCCACTTTTATTTTTTTGGTATAAATTGAATTTTATTTCTGGGGAAAAAATCCACTTTTATGAGATAAATCGACTTTTGGGGTATAAATACATTTTTATTTTTGGTGGAACAATCCGCTTCTGGGGGATAAATCAACTTATTTGGGGGATAAATCCACCTTTTTTTTGTAGATAGATCTGTGGGGGAAAATTCCAACCACCCCAATTGATCAATATCCCACTTGAACACTTCCCAGTTGAACATTTCCCATTTGATCAAAGTACTAGTTGATCAAGTCTCAGCTGATCAATTCCATTCCATTAAACGATCTTTGCCACCTCAGAGTAATATTATGCCTTTTTCAAAATATTACAGAAACGATTTGCTTATAAACGATCTTTGCCACCTCAGAGTAACATTAATCATTATGCCTTTTTTAAATATTCGTTTATACGTATATACAATTATATGTTCAATTGGAAAATGTTCAAATGGGATATTGATCAACTGGGAATTGATCAAGTGGTACTTGGTTAACTGAGACTTTGATCAACTGGGAATTGATCAACTGAGACTTGATCACCTGAGACTTGATCAACCGGGACTTTGATCAATTGGGACTTTGATCAACTGGGAAAAATTAATTTATTTATTCGTTTAAGGTATATAGTCGATGTTTTAGATAAATCAAATATTTTTCATCGCACTCGGACGCTTTTTCGCGATCTGCAACAAAGAAGTCGGCACTATAGTGGTTAACTTTTGAACTACAAAAACACAAAGGATTTTAACGGTACTCACCACATTTTTTGGAATATGTGATTTTTTGAAAAAAGATCATTTTTTGATCTTTTTGTCTTAATTAAGAAAACATATGTTTTATGTAGGTGATCTATTGCAGTTGCAATATTTTTCTCTTACATATCAGGCGCGATAGATTTCGAGAAAATAATCTATAAATGATCTGTCCCAACACTGAAATGTTCAATATAAACTAACGTGCACGGGGGAACCTTATTTATATTAAACCGTCTTTATATATGTAATATATAAACGGTAAATAGAAAAGACATTAGACTCAATATTTATATTCGGAAAGGATATAGTTTAAAGTAGAGCTGTTAATATAATAAAAACCGGATTTTCGTTATTCGGATTTTTAAAGTACGGATATCCGGATATTATCAAAAAAAAAATCTGATTTAACGGATTTTGAAAATTATACGCATAACAGCGGTTTTTCGGATGTAGACGGTTTCACAGATTATGACCATTTCACAGATTATAACGTTTTTATGGATAATAAAACAAATACAAAATAATTATTTTTATTAATAATTTTTAGTTTGTGCTGGAGGTTAGATAAAAAAGACAGGGCAGCGGTACATATAAATGATAAAAATACGAGTAAATAATTATATTTAAATAATAAAATTGACGGTTTATGGATATTGACGGTTTAACGGATATAGACGGTTTTACGCATACTGACGGTTTTGTACGTTTTTTCCGGATTTTAAAATTTACGGATAATTTGAAACCGGATATTTTGAATACGGATTTCCGGTTTTCAATTTTGACGGATAATAACAGCTCTAGTTTAAAGTATAGCCTATAAACTATAGTCTAGCAATTACCTATAAGGTGTATTAGGCAAAGTTGCGTCTTAAGCAGAAGTATAAGTCGCTCTTATACAATTTTTCTGTACGATCAATCCTTAAGAAGTTATTCCAAACCTTAAGACAATTATCTTGAGGTTTAATCTTGAGGATTGGAATAACTTTGTCTCATACATCTTATAATTGCTTGATCAACTCTTTAGAAGATTTTTCAATCCTCAAGATAAAATTGTAGTGTGATACGGCTATAAATTAAGACTGGAACTGAGCTATAACATACAGCGCCGGAGGAACATGAGCAGTCAAAGACTAGACATAATAGAAGAAAACGTAGAGCTTATTAGCATGAAATCATAAAATTATGCTATTTGCATTGTTATTTTCCTTAATGTTTATCATAGATATATCTAGAAGTATTTTTAGGTTTATGTACAACTATATGTGTACCTATTGAACATTCAAACGTAGCTTTCAAAGCGTTGCAATATTGTAACACGTTACGTTTTGCTGCTGCGAGTGCAAGAAAAACTTAACAGTTTCACACAAAAGAGATCGGAAATAAAATCGCAAAATCAATATATTATTTTAACATAAATATTTATAATATTTAATATATTAATAAGCGCATTTCATTATAAAGGCCTCATAAATATATATGTAGACAGATAAATCGTGTATTGAACAATATTAAAAATTTATATAAGGGTTAAAACAATAAATAATAAATAAATTTTAATAGTATATATTTTAATTTATGGCATTTATTATTGAATTAATCATTTTCAAAATAATGCAAAATGATTTTCGTATTCTTTCACAGAAGTGTTCAAGAGCATAACGTGCATACGACGGAGGGGTGTATACCCCCCCTCCCCTGATAAACTACCATCTCTTGATTGTGACCAAAATAGTATCTTTTATATGTTGTTGAACAGATTACCCTCCCCCGGATTGTGAAAAAAAAAAAAAATATATTATGTATATAGATTTTGGAGAAAAATAGTATCTTTTTTCACTTTTCTAAAAGTTGTTTTTTTGCGAAATAGTAAGTTTTTTCATGTACTTATTGTTTGAGTTAAAAAAAAATGGTCTCCGCGATTTTTGTCATTTTTTTTAAAGTTTTGTTTTTTTTTTTTTTTAAATTCTATCTCTCCCAAAAAAACAAAAGAGTACATGGGTATTTAACGTGTTCAACATGTAATCCAAGTGACTCAAGTGATTCATTACGTATTTTGTGTGTAATAAATGGTGATTTCATACCCAAATTGAATCATTTCGATCATATAATCATATTTTAGAATAAAATTAATTTCCAGTGATATAAATCGATATTTTCATTTAGATCTTAGTTTAAAATATTTTTATTGTACCATTATTTTTAATGTATTTGAACAGAATAGTCATGCAGTTTATTAGGATATGTATCTATATGTAGGATTAGTTATATAACCAATAACATCTGTTTATTTAATTGATTGATTGAAATAAACATTTTTCCTTTAAATAAAGAAAAATCTGTTAGAAGAAAATTTGAGAAACCAATACATAATAAAAAAAAAAAATTAAATTATTTTTTGTAGGAAAACCATTAAAATGCATAATGCAATTAGATAATATGTACAATATTCGGTATACATATAATAATAAATTTGTATAATATTTGTTTGTCTAGTCTAGACGCGCAATAAATTATAAGAAATTTGTATTATTTTAGATTACTCACTACATCTTAAATATAATATAAATAACAATATAGTCGTTAATTATACTGAATAGAATTTCCCTAAAGGATATTTAAATTCTGTTGTTGAAGTTGTTATTATTATTATTATTATTTTTTATAAATATAGAAAAACTATTAAAAGATTTATCGAAACTGTTTAAATTCTGTTAAAACAAACTAAACTGGTTATTTATTTATTTTTTACCACAATGAGACTTAAATAATTTTAAATTTTAAAACTGCAATGATGCAGTTTGCACCGTAGCGTTTCTAAAAATACTTTGATCGTGCTTAGGGTACTCTCTCGGTATTGAAAATTTCTTTTACTGTTTCAATAATTTGCCTAAATTCACACAAAATTTTCCACAAAATGCACTCTCAAGTCGTTCATATAAAACAAATAATATATAAAATATAAAATGATTCACCGAATAGAATAATGTTATGAAACATATTTTTTATTTATATTTAAGTACATTTTATGAATGTACAATGTGCGTAAGCTGTGATTTATTTAAAAAAAAAAAATTGATTTAAGATTAAAAGTATAGCAAATACTTTTCCGGACCGCACGCTTTATTATTTTTCTTCGTTAATATGTTGCGCACACACGCCGTTTACTTCATTTACAAATTGATATCGCAATTCAAAATTTTAGAGAAGACTGATGTGCTTACTTTAAATTATAGGCCATAGTACTATCTTCGCTGTGAAGCATATGGATTCGGGCTTCTATTTTAAATGTTCGTTATAATTTTCTTTATAGTTTTCTTTCATATATATGCCAGACATATAAACAAGATAGAGATACAGTCTATACTTGTATTTTGTAGATATTTGTTATTATTAGATGCGGTTATTTACATGGATTATTTATATAGTCCATGGATTAAACAGTATTATGATCCTAAATAATTTCTCTAGAAATTTCGTATCTTAAGAAAGTAATCAACATCAAATATAAATATTATATGTAATTTTTAGATACATTTCAATTAAATATTCAAATATAAAAGGTTTTATTTTCATCACACATTTATCAGATTATACCAAAAGAAAGACGTAAAACTTTCTAATCTATTTTGATGTCTTCAACAATAACAACAGTATTTTTGTGTACAGGTGCAACTTATAAGACAGTTGTCCGAATTCTTTAGATTGTTTATTTGTTATTTTAGTTCTCATAAAATCGAAGCATTACAAAGAATAACAATTAACCAATAAAACTATGCTTATAAACATATGACAGAAATTTCATATAAAATAAAAGTTAGATAAATGCGTTGTTGGGCATGGGATATTTGTGTCTTGTACATATTTGCATACATCAAACAATACAATGTCGGTAAGTTAATGCATTTTTAAAACAATACACAAGCAAATATTTATTTATTGCATATTCATTAGGGTGGTGCGTTTTCCAAAAGTTTCGATTTTTCTAGTTTCAAAATCATTTTTTGATGTGACGGACCGAAAACGACTATTTATAATGTTTTGGTCCGAATTTTTTAAATATTAGCCTACGCGCAATCCAGTTGAACTTGTGCTTTTGAGTGTTTGTGTTCTTTCATCTTCTAAGTTCTATAACTTTTAAAAGAATTTCTGAAACTTCTTATATTCATTCGCAGGATTAAATTCTGAAACTTTTTTGTATAGAAGTCAGTGGTCAAGGCCTTAGATCTTGAGATATGATATAGATGAAAAAACACAAACACTAAAAATCACAAGTTTAACTGAATTGCGCGGTGGCTAAAATTTTATAAAATTCGGACCAAAACAATAAAAATAGTCGTTTTAGGTCCAGTCACATCTAAAAATGCTTTTGGAGCTAGAAAAATAGAAACTTTTGGAACTCTCATACAAGAAACGAACCACCCTAACTAATATTCATATTTGTCTAGCATTAGAACTAATTTTAGTTTTTCTCACATCTGTATGTAGAAAGAACGAAGATCAATTGAAGTAGTTGTGTGTAAAATAAAATTGTACACAAATAATTTCACTTCGAATTCGACCTATTTAACAAACCAATTGGTTTGAGAAAACACTCAATATAATTTCTTTGGTGTGAAATAGACTTTTACAAATAATGGATGTACCAAAAGTTTTATATCAATATACAAGTATAAAAAAAGGAGAAGAAGAAGAAACGCTTGATAGGCATTACATAAATGTTTAAAATTGACGAACCATATTTCTATATAGCTCTGGAGCTGTTGATAAATGACAAAAAATATTGGGACATCGTTTATGGATGGGACACTCCAAAGTCTGCAATCTCATATTTTCTAAAGTCTCAGTGACGCTGTGTTACGAAACTCAATTGAAAAAATAATCAAAATCAATTTGTGGAAAATAAATAAAACTAAAGGTAATGTTTTTGTTTTGTTAATAATTTTAGATTTTATTATCAATTTAATAATCACTATAATAATAGTTTTTTTTTTTTTTAATTAATTAATTTTATTTATTGTTATCATTAAGTAGGTATAACTATTTATACTGTTATTTTATTACAACTATTTCAATTATACAATAATATAAATTAAATAATTTACATTATGGCTGTGTGTAATTTGCTGTCTGTACGTATTTTTTGTTGTTTATTATTTCTTTGTTTTTAATTTATTTATTTATTTATTATTTTTATATATATATTATATATATATATATGTATATATAATATAATATAGTTAGATATAATAAATTATTATTAAGTTTATGGGATAGTAAATTTTATATTTATATTTATATATAGGATATTGGAGAATTATTAGGTATATAGCGCAAATTGTTGTCCGTTTATCATTTATTAAATTCATGATTATTTTTCTAAGTATTTAAATGTCACAGAAATTTTTTTTTTACAATTTTATTTACAATGTTTTTTTTTATTTGTTGATGGCTAATATTAAATAAATTATATTAATTTTTTTTATTATTTATTCATAACTTCAACGGTGTGCTTTGTAAATAAATTAATTTTGTGATTAATTTAAAAAAAAAATTAAATTTAATTAAAAACAAATATGAATTGATTAAAAATAATAAATTTTGAATAACAGAAAAAAAAAACAAAATTACTTTAAATCATTGTGTAATAAACTCTTTAATTAATACGAAATCAAAAATTTAATTTTAGGACAATCAATAATAATAATAATTATATAACGCTTTTAGGGCCTATCACATATTTTATTTATATAAAAAATTATCACAGGTACAAAGTTTTTTTTTTCCTTTACTTTTTTTTTCTTAAATATTTTTATTTCCATGTAGGAAATTTCGTGAAAACTTTATCTTTTTTATTTATATTAATATTTCTTAATTTATTTTAGCTAATTTTAGTACTACTGCAATAGTAATAAATTGTAACATTTATGAATTATTTACATTTCAATTAATAACTTCCTAAAAGCCATTAAATTGTAAAAGCTTGCGAAATAATCTAGTGTAAAACAAAAGTAAAAGAGAAATTTGAATAATGTTATCTTTTAAATATCAATTATAGCAAATAAATGAACAGCATAATTGTTATGCATAACGGAAAATTGCTATTATGAAATCTATTAGATTGAAAATAATCTATAGTCATATCATTTTCATTGAGCACACTTTAATTCTAATAGATTTTAGAATGATAAATCTTTTTTTTTTAAAACCATCTTTCCATTGAATTGAATGAAATGCGTCTGAAAAATTTCACTAATGCCGAATTATGAATTTCAAATAAATTTTAATCGATCAAACTAAGTTAACAGCTAATTCTAAACCACAAAATCGTATAAAAACAAATGATTTTAAACATGAATGCAATTTTTTTTTTCTACATAAATTGAATATTGTTTTCTTGTAATTATGAATTGAATTCACCTTACAAATTCCAAACAATTTCTTTAAATATCAATAATGGCTATATTTGTTTATATGCGCTTAGTAATTTCTTAATATTATTTTCATTTTATATTTATTATTGTTTTCAAATAGTTGTTGACTACTTTAATTATTTCTTGATTTTATATTAATTATTAGCTAATGATATTATTTACTTTTTTTTTTTTTTATTGAATTATATGATGATGAATTATTTGATGATGATGATAATGATTTGTATATAAATATATATTTATATATATTAATGGCTACTTTCGAAAACGTATGAGAAATTTTTCTTATAAACTTTCAAATTACAGAATTAAAGAATTTTAATCAAATTTGCATTTTTTACAGTATTAATGGTGATCAAAATTTTCACAGTTTAAGTTTTATAAACTGGACACATTTTACGGTAAGTTTTGTTAAATTTTCTGATTAATAAAATTAATAAAAAAATGGATTTAAATATAAGTTGAAAATAAAGTATCTTTCGACTTTACAATTCAATATAATATGACGCATATATAAGTATATAAAATGAATTTAATTTCATTTTCATTATTTTAGACATAACTTATCTAATAAATAATTAATGAGGAACATATACGATTAAATAATTAATTTATTTGCTTATTTAAGCAGTTTTAGACTTTTAGTCTTTGCTCGTAATATTTTCTTCTAGACGATGACTTTTTTGAAAATAAAATGGTTAAATTATGCATATAAATATATTATATATATACTTCACATATATGTGAATGTAAATTAAATGTTATGAATCTGAATTTGAATGACGTCTATAATCAGAAATGATTCAGTGAAATTACTATTATAAAAGAAAATGGTGGTCCAAGTTATTAATTACATGATTTGGTGGGTCGAACGAAATTATAATTTACTTACACGTCATAAAAAATTCTATAAAATTGTGATATATATAAATTTTATAAACCAAAAGCTGTACTAAAGTTTAATTTATATTATCTTATATTTTAATAAAATAAATTGTATGTAATTTAATAAAATATAAATATTATATTATTATATATATAATTTTGTAGAAAAGAGAAATATTTTATAAACAATTTAATAATATTGACATAATGAAGCAGTCTATTTGATTTGGATTGTTAAAATGTTTTATTTTACTTTTTAATATTTATTATTATTGTTTATTATTATAGATTTATCTTCATATTGTGCGGATGTTATTTCATTATTTAATAAAATAAGACATTTTTTTTTTTTTACAGATTAAAGGTTTAAAGGTTTCAACATCTGTTTTTTTTTTCTTTCTTCTCAATTCTTCACTTTGATGCTCTTTGCTCTTCCATTCAATCAATGTTCTAAAGTGATACTTACTGTATTCTAAGACCATGTTCTGTAGTTTTATATTACAAATTTAGTAACAATATTTTAATTTCTTAGTTGTATAAACCAAAATTTCAAATAATTTAATTTCGGTATTTTTTCTTACAATTTCTTTTGTTCAATTTTGCTTTCAGTTTAAGAGATATGATTATTACGTCAAATTATAATGAAAAAACAACAAGAATCATTAATTACTCATAATGTGATATGTTCAACTACAAAATATCCCACAAATACCGAATGTTCAAGGCCAGACAAAATTTTACTGTCTTTTCAATTTAATTTCTTTTCTTTTTTTTGTTTACATATAGTTTTTTTTTGTTTAAATTTATTTATTGAATAAGTGTATGGTGTATCTATATTTAGTATTAAGGATAAAATTTGCGCGAAGTTAAAAATTGCGTTTCTATTATACAACATATTGATCCGATATTATTACAATTTCTTAATATTAATTTTGGGTATTTGTTTACATTTATTTTCATTTCATTTATTACAACTTCCTAATATTAATTTAGGTATTTGTTTACAATTAATTTCTTAGGCTATTTTCATAAAAAAAACAAAAAAAAAAAAACTTTAAATTCCATTTCTGATTATAAATTCATTAACTTTTCTTGGACACTATAAGATTTTTAAAAACATTTTTAATGAAATGCATAAAAGCAATCTGAGTTCAGTCTTTAATAAATTATTGCATTTTAGTACAAACAAATTTTTTTTTTTTTTTTTGACTTATTTTTAATGTCTACATGTATTATTCATTATTAAATTATTTATTTAAAATTTTGAGTATGTAATGCTAAATGTATTGTTTGAGAATAAATCGGAACCCTATACTTGTCGAGTTATACAAAATATTACTTTATAAAGGAAAAATTGAAACACATATACCTTCTAAGGTATATACGCATATAAAAAATACACTTCCTATGGTATATTTGATATACCTTACAAACTATACTTTGTGAAGTATATAAAATATACCCTATAACGTCTATTTTGAATAGTATACTTTTGAAGGTATATGCTTGTTCCAATTTTTGCTAAGAAAGTATACTTTTTTATATATTGGAAAGTATACTGTATTTTTAGTGGGAAGAGTGGAGGGTTAATCTCATTTTCAGATTTATAATGTAAATAATAAATTATTATTATTTAACATTAACCTCTACCATTCGCTTTATCTTACGATCTGTTAATGTATCCATATAGAAAATCTTTGCTATGTAGAGAGAATACATTGATCTACAATTTGATTGCTATTAACTTTACTGTTACAAACTAGATATATTAATGTAGGTGAGTTATAGGTCGGTACATAAAGTACTTGAAGTAGATTGTAAATTTATAACTAACTAGATACAATAACTAATGTGAACCGAGCTACTAACTGAATAATTTCAATATATCAGTCAGCCCCACTCTATATGGATTAGTGTACCATACCAATTGAACTATACAATCTTCTTTATTCATTGTTAAATTAAAATGGATAGAAAATTGATAAAATGTTTTATTATCATCGTCTGGCTGAAGCTATTGTCCATCATATTACTATAAAATGTACAAATTTTGCTATTATTCCTTGATGTATACAATGTATACTATAATTTTTGAAATTGGTTGCTGGTAAAATGGCTAGTCTAACTACTCATTTAATATTTATAATACATATTGATATTACCATATTATATATGGACATATTGTGCTGTTATTAAAATGTAAAATGTATCAAAAACATTAGTTTACAGTAACTAAATTTAGTGAAAAAATTTCATCTAAATTGTTTTAAATTTTCGTCATAACATGCATCAGTAAAAATACCTCATTCGCAATGTATATTATATTATGTATATATAAATACAATAGTATCAATTATAGCACAATTATAGCGGTGGATATAAAACTAATTTTACTTGAAATTAGTTTTTAATAAAATGAAACTAGTTTTGTGCCATTTTAACTATTTGCACTTGATGGGTTGGTTCTCCAGCCTCTGCATATAAACATGAACTTTCGCTACACGAACAGCAAGTATCACCTTCACCATCATCTACCGAACTACAGCAATCACTATGACGATCTGTTTCTGATACACCCGGAAAACTAATACTATTATTACTAATCATTTGTTCTCGTTCAGAATTATCTTCATCATTTTCATAAATATTTCCATTTCCATTGCAATTATGTTGATGATGATTATGATGACGTTCACTAATACAACCACCACCAATATTTTTAATTTTCTCTTGACTACTGTGGGAATGTTGACTATGAGCTTTTAATGAATGATCTGAACATTCGGAGGAACATTGATATAATTGTGGCTGTGAATTTTGATTATTACATTTATTGTGCGTTTGACTATGAAACCAGTCTGCTGGATTTGGCATTATCGGCTGTAAAGGTGATGTTAATGCATCATAGCTACCACATTGTCTAAAATAATCCAAAAGAACATTTTTGGCTCTTGTTTATACTTGTAATACTGTATAGTATATGAAAAAAAAGAAGACAATTTATGTTTTATTTACCGTGAATTACTACATTTTCTATTATTGTGATGATATTGCTGATAATCAGCTGAATGTGCATGACTCGGTGGATAATGATGTTGTATGTTTCTAGCAGTTTGCTGTGGATGATAATATGCAGCTGGGATTGCTGGTGGTGGCTGTTGATTTGATGGTGTTATTTGATATCTATGCGTTGTTGGCCCCGCATTATTGGAAACATTATTTGGATATTGGATGGGATTATTATAGAAGTTTTCGGAAGGTGCGTATTGATGTGGTGCAGCTGGACCCCATGGAGAATAGCCACCAGAATTTGCACCACATGACGAACCACTTTGACCAGAGCACTGCGAAGATGTCATCATACTATGAACGCCCAAGGAAATATTAGACAGAACTGTATTAGTAGATATAGAAACATTTTGTTAATAATTAATGGAATTAAGGTACTTTTGGTGATTGGACATTCCTGATCCAGTTCTTTGTGCAGCAGCAGCTCTTCGAATGGAACCTGGACTATTTGGTACATAGCACATTGCCATTGGTTGACCGCAATTGCTTAAAGGTAATGGCGGTGGATGCTCAGGTGGCGGTGGAAGAAAATCAGTCCAATTTGCTGGAACTTAAAACAGAATAATGTTTAGAAATAGAAATTTAGTTTACATTATTCTCTTTTAAATTTTATACCTGGTGGATATTGCGGATAAGCATGTTGACCTGGCGGTTTTGATTGCGTGGTATATGCTTGGTTTGGATCCGAATGAGGACTAGATGTACCAGATGAACACGCTTCTGATGGTTTTGTACAGTTGTCTGCAGATGAACCACCAATCAACATTGTTGTAGCATACGGTGTAGGATTGTCTGGAGACTAATATTAATAATAAAATAAAAAAAATAATATTAATTTGAACATAAATTATTGTACAAAATAGTTTCTATTTTACCTTTCGACAATTGTAAAATGTACTCAAATTTCTTGTATCAACTTCTGCGTAATCCGTTCCACCATCTGTATAATTTGCTTGTAAATTATTTGAATTTCCTAATAGTTTCACTTCACTTAATCCAGAATCTTTGTCTGTATCAGCAGCCCTCCAACCTCTATCGATCCATAAACTTTCTTTCCCATTTATATTTAAAGCAGTTATGTCATTTGCATTAACAACTGGAACTAAACAAACAACAACAATAATAAATTTATTTTGAAAATTAAAACCACTCCGACAAAAGAAAACTCCATAAAAAAAAATATTATTTATTTCTGGTATGGAAATTTTACTTTCAAGAAAAAGTTTATGAAGCTTAAAGTTTTAGAAAAAAAAAGAATAAAAATTACCATTCAAATGGCCAATTTCTTTGGTAATTTGATGTCTTCGTCTAAAAAATATCATACCAGCAGCCGCTACAAATGAAAACAGTAGAAGTATAATGGCAATCAGTATAATAAACCAGGGCTCATGAATGACAGTTTGTTGACGATGGTGCTCATCAATACCACCATTTGCTGAACCACTTGGATGTGCACGTGGTGGTGAAATTAAATGAGCTGGATCCATAGTTATTGCCATCTATTTGCATAATGAATGAAATGTAACGTACATTATTTTATAGGATTACTTTGGGTAAGTTATTAAATATATAATGAATAAGACATTTATCCATTTCCGTTCGTTTAAAGAATTTTAATGAAAAATTAAAATTTCATAGTTCAATAATAACATACCGGTAGCGAGTACGGTCCAGCACCAACACGTGTATAAGCCACAACACGTACATTATAAGTAGCTCCTGTCGTTAAATTATTTAGCATGACCGACATTGTGGTTGCATTCAATGTCATTTGTGCTAAGACTTTACTAGAATTTCCAGCTTTCACCTATCAAATAAATTTTGTATAAAAAGGGTAATTTCAATTTTAAATAGAATTAATTGGATAACCATGTCATGTCATTGTGTTAAAATATTCACTTAGTCATACTCTAGCACAGCACAGCACAGCATTTAAGCAAAAATATTTATATTGAAGTGCTGGTACATATATATATGAGTAGATATGGCATAACAGAGAATAGTAAGTGGTGAAACCACTTTTAAATACCTACCTGAATTTTGTAACCAAGAAGAAGTCCATTGTGGTGTTGTGGCGGCGGCGGTAACCATCTGACCCATCCAGCTGTCAGATTTAACATTCCTGTTTGAACATTATCTGGTGGTGCTGACGGAACTTTAAAATATAGAAATTTTTGATGAATTTAGATTATTGTTTGTGATTTTTTCTTTTTTAATTCACTATTTGTTGAATATTTTAATGCATATTTTTAATTGAATCAAATTGAATTGATTATAGTTCAAAATAAATCCATATATATAAATAAATAAAACAAAATTTAATTATTATGAAAATTCAAAAACACATACCATCTTCGAAGGTTTGAATGATTTTTGAATTGCTTGGTTGACCCTCAACACTTCGATAAAATGGTGCAATAAAAAATTCGTATTTTGTGTATTTCTTCAAATTTGTTACAATATGCGTTTGAATTGATGGACTCATTACAGTCATGATGTTATATTTCTGTGAACCACCACTTAAATCACGAAATCTAATGTACAATCCCTAAATAATATTGTGAACAAAATAATAATTTTAAACAAACGTTTTTATTTAATTTCGTAGTAAAATGTAAAAACAGGAAATATTGAATTTTAATGATAGATTAATAAAAACGAATCTACAAATTCTGTTTTTAATGTACGATTCTGTAAAACATAATTAAAATGCAATATTTCAAAAAGATATGATATATATTAATGTTGCAATATTGAAATTGGCCACCTACTTCGATATACTCTTCTGTGCTGCTTATATGAAGTTGCCAATCTAGTCGAACTGATGTTGAATTCACTGCCAACGCATCTGTTAATTCCACAACCTATAAATAACACAAAATAAACATAATTAAAATGTTGACTAAATTTTATTAAATAAATAACACATCGCCTGAATTCAAATAAATATATTATTAATATGTAATGTAATTTGTATTTAAAATAATGTAAACAGCCAGACAGAGGTAAATATAATAAATGAAAATATTAATTAGTCATAAAATTTTCAACCTTTTTTCTTTCATTTTGTAATTATTATATTCTCCGCAATTTAATGAATTAGTTAAGTTATGTTCTATTCATGCCTAACTCCATCTACATCTACATCTATTTGCATCCTAATATCTAACAGATTTTAAGATCTACTGTTTTTTGTTTTTCATTATATATTTAAGTATATTATATTTATATATATGCGATGTATCATGCAATAATAGCCATATGGCTGTATATATTGAAGTTAAAGTGTATTTAATTTTAGAAAAAAAAAACTTCTCTTTTTATTAACCATGTCTAACATCTTCATAATATAACTGAAACACCGACACATCTTAGATATATTATTGCTAAGAAATATTGCAAAAAAAAGAAAGAAGAATATCAAGAAGTTTTAATTTTCATTTAAATATATTTTGGTCGGAAGAAACTTTTTATATTACTCGAAAATATGGAAAATAGAAATTCTTATACCTATAAAGTTTTAAAAGATGTGTAGGTACTTTTTTCATTTTTTTTCTTTTACTTTTTATTGATGCATACATTGTTTCCATGCTTTTATTTTCTATCCTACTTTTATTTTGAACTTTTAAGAAGAAACATGAAGCAATTACATTATTATCTATAGTAAAAGATGAATTTGAAAAAAGCGCAGGATAAAAGATTTTTGCATTGAATAAAAAAAAAGAAGAAAAATTATAAATTTTTATAGTGCATAATGCATAAAGCAAAAGTTAATAATGTAATGAAAAAGCCATAATTTGTTTTTTCTTCTTTAAGTTTTTTTTTTTCAATTTTTATGAAAATGCAATCTTTGTGGAAATGAAAAAGATTTATGCTCGAGAGATATTAAAATATGGTTTCTTTTTTTATTTCTTGGAATAGTGAAGAAAAAACGAGTTAATGTCGTATAATTATAGTACAAAACATATTAATTTAATTATTACATATTACATTAGAGTTAAGTAAATAATTCTGAACTATAGTAATTGATAAATAGGGCTGGCTCAAGTGAGGTCAACTGTGATAACTCTATAATAAACTACTGAATATTCATTCTAAATATTTATAAATTTCAACTTCTACACTTTAGAAGGGTTATTAGCTTATGTAAAGTGTTACATATTACATGAATTTGGATACAATAAATAAAAAATTATCAAATTGATAGCAATTTAGATGTATTCTTCTTTTGTTATAATATAACTAACGTAAATATTGAGCGTGTAGAAGAGCATAAAAAGAATGTAAATAATATGGGTATTTTCAGTAATGTGTATTGTATATACTTTCCAAACATTCAACGCTCATGAAAAATATACTGAGAAACTTTAACAATTGGTAAGCAGTAAACATATATAATATTTTTCATATACATGTCTCGTATCAAAAGGGAAGTGTTTAAATAAAATGAATGTAAAAAGTAAAAACAAGTAAATTATTATACACAAAAAGCGAAACTGATTGAAAATATATTACATAGTGGAAATGAATTAAGTTCATTTCATTTAATTATATGAAAATGTTATTGTGAAGTATATTTTTTTAAAAGAAAACAAAACAGCAAATTATCAAATATCATTATTAGACAATTTCTCTCAAACATTATTATACATTTTACCTTTCGCTTTCTGATTCTAAAGTCTAGACAAACTTGTTCCATAACTAATATAATGCTCCTATCGCCCCTACCTGGATCCGCCAGTGAATATAATACGTGTAACATACAGAGAGCGCTTTAACGCTTAATATATAACGCCATTCAAACTTGTCAGTATTACAGATAAAATCAACATTTTTTTTTACTCCAGCTTTGTTGCGGTGTAATGGTAAAACTTGTAACGGAATATATATTATATGCACGGTAAAGCTATTGAATATAATGAACTGTTGATAGTTATTATTTTTTCCTTTCTATTTTTTTTTTTTATTATTATTATTATTATACAGCACACGATACAGGATCACGGATGTATTTTATTGCACGAATGTGTATCGTCTGCTTTATTATTTTTTTTTTTTTCGATTTTGGTTGCAACAATAAAAGTTCATAATAATTATATAAAATAACGAGAATGTTGTTCGTCGTTCAAGTCTATATTTCTAGGGGTATAAGTTCTACATGATCGAAAATGAAAACAGACAAAAAAATGTAAATGGATTAAAAATATAATAACATTTCATAGCATCAACATTTTTACAAGAGGACAATATTGCAAAAGGAAATGTAAAAATTTAATGACTTTTTTGTTCTGTTCTGTTTTGTTTTTTTTATTTTTTAATCTTTATTGTATGGAAATACAACTAAAAAAAATGGTTTTAACAAAATTGATTTGATTTGGGAATATCTATTCTCTGATATTATGAATTTTATAATGTTGTATTACAACACAATCAACTAGACTATATAAATCAGATACACATACAGCAGACCCATGTAAAATGGTTAATAGAGATCAAAAAAAATACTCCACTGTAATAATACGAAGCTTTAGATTACACAACCAAAATCAATTGTCAGTTTTTCATATGCTGTAGTACTATTAAACAAAAACAACAAAAAAAACCGGAATAAAAGCAAAATTTGTTGTAAAAGCAAAATTAACTTGTAATTGGTAGAATTAAATTTATGAAATTAAAAAGAAAGAAAAAATTAGAGTTAAATGTTATTAATATCTGTAATTATATTATATTAAAATAGAAAATACAACAGTATTTAAAAAATTTCCCGCTGGAGTATTTTTTTAATATTCTCTCAAATTTTGCGAGTAAAGCTGTATCGTATTTGCTGCTTCATGGTAGAACCGCCACGTTATATGATGCACCGGTGGAATTTCATTTTTGAATGTGGTAAAATGAAGCAGTGAAAAGTCCCAATATTGCATTATAGCAAGTTTTACGATTTTAATTGAAGTGTATAAATGTGGCATAATGATAAAAATCGCTTCATTATTACACCATCTTTTGTGGTGTATAATGATAAAATGAAAAGAAACCTCAAAATATGCCTATAAAATATGAAAATTGGAGTAGAATAAAATGAGTATAGTCACTGTTACAGATACACCAAGTCATGACGTATAGTACATGATTTCGCATTTTAAATGAAATCCCATTTTTGGTAAAATGATAATGTTAAAATGAAAACTACAGAAATTGTATACAGTGAAAATCCTCAAAATTCGTCTCGAATTTCTTTCTCAAAAATGAAGTAAAAATTCTATAAAAATAAAATCAAATGTATAAGTGCAAAAAATTATTTAGAAGTGTCCGCCTTAGAAGATTTCTAAACGTACTGAAATTTTCATTTAGAAATAGGAAAATTGTTAGGTATTCGCGTCTGAGGATTTTCCGCCAAAAAATTTTGATTAGGTGAAATTTTCTTCCGTTTTTGACAAGTTTCCGTGAAAAAAGAGTTCCGCCTCTGAGGATTTTCACTGTAATATTTCTTTCCGCTTTTTGCATTTTATTTATATCACTAATTTTGTTGACAAAAGTGAAATTCCACCGCAGAAATATGTTTTAATAGACATTCGGTACAATTGAATTTATCTCTTTAATTTAAGCTTTCTTTCTTTTTCTTTTTACTGTATCAATTGAGCTTACCACAAAATTAAATAGCATTTTATTACAAATTATCAGTAAAAAAAAACCCACTAAATGTGTTTATCATTATTGCAACAAAAAATTAATTAACTAAAAATTTGTTAACAAGTTATAAAATTCTGCATAAATCATTCACAAAACATTTTTTACGATTCTTTTTTCATGTAAGTATTTTATGGTGATTTCATTTTAAGTTGATTTTAATGAACAATTAAAAAATCACCAACACAAGAAAATACATTTATTTTACTACTGTGAGTCTGAAGTCTGTTTACCAACTAAACTAACAACAGAATAAATGAACTAAATACCGAAAGAAAAACCACCATCCACCACGAAAACTCAAATTAAGTAGCATTATAAAGTATTAAAAGTAACCACACCACCAGCAACCACATATTTTACGCGGATTTAATTATTTTAATTAAAAAATAAAGAGACTGAAATTAAAAAGAAGAAAAATATAGAAAAAAAAAACATTATGAAACAATTTTCAGCAGTTCTTTATTCTTCATGTTTTTCTGTTTTATTTAATGGGAAACGAAACTTTAGTGTGCTGTAATTAACTAAATTTTGGTTGTCATTAAAGGTCAATTAGTTCAGATTTCAGGTAACTAATTGTTTCTAACAACTAAGTATAAAGTTTTTCAATGACAATAAATTAGTCTTTAAATGTTCTGTATATGTGTTTATTGTTCTTGATGATATGTACTTTTGTATATTGATGACACAAGCACATAGAAAAGTTTATGTGATTACAATTTTCCAAAATACAAAATCAATAAACACCATAGTAATACGAGTTAAATTGGTTAGTAAGAAAACTTACCTTTCCACTAAGAACAACTCGTGCAGCTGCTAATTCTGATTGCGGTACAACACCATTTTCAGTTCCTAATGTTTTAACAACGCTTGAGAGCTTTGATGGAACCGAAAGTCCATGCGAATTTTCGGCTCTGACTAAGAATATGTATGAGGTAGCTGGTTTTAATTCTCCAATCTAGAAATATTTAAAGAATAACCATTTTTTTTTTTTTTTGATTTATATTACGGTATGAAAAATTCACTGCCAATATATATTCCATTAAAAATAATTTGTGAAAATATATTCATAATATGTATAATATAATTTGGTTTCAGTATGCTCTTGAATTTAATTTTAATATATTTTTTTTTTCTTGTTACTTTTTCTTTATGTACTTACTGTAATAATATGCCCAGGGACACGATGAGCCGCTACCACCCAACCAGTTTGTAAATCTGAACTAAAATATTCAACGGTGTAACTGGAAATAAATTTTGAAATGCAAATAACTAGGTTAATATATTACTCATGTAAAGAAATTTGGCACGTATAAAACGTATTGGTTATATGCAAATAGAAAATATACGTCAAATAGAATAAATTAAATAAAAATTAGTTAGTCTTTTCAGTTGAATATTATTATTATATTTATTGTTTTGTTTGTTAAGGATTTTTAGTCTTTTTCGAAATGAATTATAAATTATGGATGGTTTAATATTATTTGAGTGAATATTATAAGTTTACTTTTCGTTTATACTTTGTGTGGTTGTGCTATAAAAACTTTTTAAGCATTAGGAGTTTACGATTTATTTATACAAAATTGGAATATCATATTAATAATAATATAGAAAATAAGTTATCATACCATAAAATGTATGCGGACTTTACCATCTATGTGGTTCTAGGGTTTTTTGTTTTCTGTTTTCGGTTTGAAATAAGAAGCTTATAAATGTATTTTGCTTTTAATCATATTATTATCAGATTAAAATATAAAGTTAGAATTTTAGGAAATGTTGTTCATATAAAAGACTATTTGCATTTTTAGTATTCACATATCGTCGGTGAATGAACACAAACCAGGTAAGTGTTGAAAATTTTATAGAAGAGGGGATAAACTGACACACAGAACCTTAATAAAGGAATTAATGATAGAAATATTAATGCTGAAACTTTTAAATTTGATTAAAATTAATTGAATGAAGTTCGAATGCAGAAAATAGAATTCAGCACGATTTTATAAGTAATAAAATTAATTAATTTTCAGGTAAATTTTTTTCGTTTGATTTTCTCGAAAAATGTAGTTTTAATCATCGCTTATATCATCGTCCCTATAGGCATTTTTGAGTTTTAGACTGTCTATAGATACACTTATAAATAATTGTCTAAATACAGGATATAGCTTTGCTATAGACTATATAAAGTCTGATGTATATCGGACACTCTTGTGTGTCTATAGACTGTCTATCGCTTTAGACAATCTTAAGACAATATAAGATAAACTATAGTCTGTCTAAAGCGATAGACACACAAGAGTGTTCGATATACAGACTTTATATATTCTATAGCAAAGCTATATATCCTGTATTTAGAAAACGGTCTAGAAATGCCTATTGCGTATGTACCAGGTACCTGTTTATGTTATTTTAATTCATAAATAAATTAATATAAAAGGAATTCAACATCGTAACATTCAAGCAAATAAATATATTTCGATAAGAATATAAAATTTTCACATTCAAAATTAGCAAAAATAATGAAAATGTTTACTCATTTAAACAAAAAAAAAAAAAAGCTCTAGTTTTCGCATCTACAGAAATCTGCCAGCATCAACAATATATTTCTTATTTTTTATAATTAAAAATTCTGAATACTTGCTAACCAATAAGATTTTATTAAATGCATTTGAATCGAAACTACTTTTTAAAAAGCGCGCGTAATTTACCGAACTGGTTCTATAGCACAGCGCACGAAATATAAAAAAGAGTTTTGTGTTAATATTTAATAACCAATTACATCTAGGTCAGCTTTTCCATTCGCATAAGTTCTGGAAATCGAATCCATTTAAATCATTGCAATGTAAATTGTTTAATATGATGTCATTAAATGTCACTGATGGCCATAAATATATGGTTTCAAAAATCGGTTATTATTCCATATATGCTTATTATTTTAAAAAAAATATTGTTATGTTTGTGATATGTTTCATTTCTAACGCGCTTTCTATCCAATTTGACAGATGAAAACAAAAAAAAACAAAAAAACAACAACAACAAAATCAAAAAAACCGTAACTATTCCAATTTAAACAAATATATAACTTGAAAATAAATATATATAAGAAACAATGTTAAGCTCCTTACAATATTTAATATAATAAAATGTTTTACCTTCAATCGGCCATCGATCTATAAATACAATACAAATTCTACATCTACACATTGACATTATCACACATACAATATTTATATACTGAGATATATGTTAGTTAAGCGATGAACAAACCAATATTAAATATATTAAAACATAAGTCGAACTAATTGAGAATGCTAACTAAAAGAGCCATACATAAGATGAAATATTTTAACGATACTTTTTTCTTTTTTAAATATACTTTGTAATAAAAGACGGAACTAGTAAATTATCATTGTACCAAACTTACGTTTACGTTTCATAATATAAACCAAAAAGTATTATTTCTTGTTAGATGAACTTACAATAAATGTAAGATCATTAAATAGAAATATTAGGAGGAAAAAAAAACAAATTAATACCAAAATGACTGTTATAGTAACTTTTAACGGTCACATCAGATATATTTGTAATACACGAATATTAAAGATTTGTGCTAGCGGTAATGTAAAATATGTTAATATTTTCATTATGACTTTTAATATGTTTAATATTAAATAGTTCACCGTCAGTGAAAATATTAGATATTATTTATTGTAATTATGTTTTATTGTTGTTCTTTTTATATCACATAAAATATTTTGTTGTTGTTGAAATCGTAAAAGATATATTTGAACTTATATTGATTTTTGCTTATATAGTTATTTTATCAGTTAGTGCGCGTAAAGTAAAAAAAAATAATAATAATTTAAATGAGTGTTTTTCTAGTGTTTGTTTAAATTAACCAAATATTTCTTTGCGAAAATAGTACAATACAATGAAGAATGTGAAAAACTTCTCTTTCATTATTAAAAATTATTTGAAGTACCTAATAATGCAAATATGAAAAAAAAAAAATATGTAAGTAAGTATAGCTTTGCAAATACATATCTTCTTTTGCGTTTATTGACCTTTCTTAACTTCACTGTTGAATTCTTATTAACGATGACCTAATGTTGAACCGACACTGTCACAATACGAACATTTTATTTAACTATACGTATACGTATACGACTGTAACCATTATTTCTATTCATTTCGATTTTACAAATTAATAAAATATCACGTGGATAAAAAAAAAAGATTTTTTTTTCTTTCTCTAAAACAGCAAAATACGGACAAGTTTTAATAGAATTAAACAAAATTTTTGTAAAATACAATAAACTATATATTAAAAACTTGAGAAGTTTCATTCTTGGTTTTCCGTCACAGTTTCACAATTCTCAATTAAATTTCTGAAATATTTTCGGCTATTTTTCGTGGCCCAGTACAATTTAAATGTTGTTAGACTGTAAAACGCCCACTCAACAGAATGCGTCGCCAATGTGTCCGATACATAGGAAGATGTACTGTTATCTTTAAATATTGACATCGCCCAAAATGGCAATGTAGAAATCACTATAGAAGCTCCAAAGTAGTTTAAGTGATTTCATTGCCGATAAAAAAAAAGAATTTTAAAAAGATTTTTTTTTTCAATGTAAAATTAACATAAATTTATAGGCTCTCAACAACAAATTTGTTTATCGCATACGGCGTGACAAAAACCAGATTCTTTAAAATCAATATTTATATTATTTTTACGCAATAATAATAATTATTATTAATGAAAACGATAACACACTAAACATAAACTTTGGTATTGTGTCCGTTGACGATGATCATCTTCATTCTAATTCATTAAACTTCTTTTACACATACTTTATCTTTCTTTCTTTCGTTCGGTTCATTTTTATTTATTATAAAAAAAAATATTTATAAAAATCTGTTTACGACATTATAAATAATATGATCAGTGATCATCTGTATGAAATTATTAGCTGTTAGATCGGTATTTCTATTTCTATTTTATAAAATATTATAATTTTCACTCGCCCATCATTGGACAATTATTAATACACATACACAAAATCTATCTATCCATCCATCCTATAATTCTACATATATTGTAATTTATATAATGTTAATTTGTATCAGCATGTTATTTATTTAAATATTGAGCTTAAAATTCCATAGCATTAATTATTATCCACATCCACTGAGTTTTTTTATTTTATTTATTTATTTATTTATTTATATTTTTCTTTTTTTTTATTTCTTATTATTTTATTCAATATTATTCATACTTCATAGGTAAAGTCAAAGTGTATTAAATGTTATACTTATTCTTGGACGGTTATATGTTATATATATATAGTTACTTGTTTATTAAATATATGTAAATTGTTAAATATGTCTAAGTTTTGTTTACATGTAAGATTAATGATGCGGCGTGTGGTGGTTTATTTATAGGTATTGATGATTGATTTGATGAAAATATGAAATCATGTTGAAAAAAAAATAAAACTGATCAAATACTGAACCAGTAATTTTAAATCAATTAAGACAAATTAAAAAGCATAATATAGTTTTCATTAGAGTGGAGCAATTTTTTTTTAGTTGCACATAATTCAATTGATATTTTTAAAATATTAAATTTCTTATTATTATTAACATTAAGAAAGGTGGACTTTATAGTTATTGCAAATTAATTTTACGAGAATCGTGCATAAGAGCTTTGTTTATTGATTGTAATTCCAACTTCTATTCACATAAACAAATTAGGGGTATATTTCCTGTAACCGTTGTAAAAATCTTGTAAAGTTACTATCTTAGTAAAAATTCAGTTCTGACAAATTTTTATATGGTTAGATGCAAGCTTACGACGGGAGTAGGTAGTTTTTACAATGCTACCAGAATATCCCTATTATTTATAAGTTTATACTCGCTGCATAAGATATAACGAACAATAATTTATTTCTATCAAAAAAAGTTATCGAATCCATAATTTAATATTAAGTCTTATTTTCCCTTTTGTGCAAATAAAAAATTATTATAATTTTTTTTTTTTATATATACATTTAAGCAATAATGTTTTGATCGACAGTGGCTGCCTGATTTGGTAAATATGTAAGAAAAAGAAAATGAACCAAAATTAGTGTCGCAACACTAAAAAAAATCCATGTTGCGTGTCTTATTCTAGGTTATATGCGTATGTTAAAAAATTATATCTCGTCTGTGAACGTAGAGATGTCGATTTTTAACAACATAAGTGTTCAGTTCTTAACAGTTCTACATAAGTATTCTTAAGATCATTTTTTTTTTCATCATTATTTTTTTTATATCTTCGTTTTTTTTTATTTTATTTTTTTCATATTTATACGAAACAATCTTTTACTTTTTCTTCTCTTAAAGCAATATATATGTATGTATATAGAGAACAAAATTTATCCTCCACCGATATTATAACAATTTCATTTTACACCAAACTATAGACACTACCTAATAGCATGGCTATATGTTACGTGCGTTCTTATGAGATTATAGCTCACATTACGTATTACCGTTAGAAACACAAAAATAATAACAAGGAGACGCGCGATTAATACATTGGGTACATGGTAGGTATGTCTACATATTCTTTGCTTGGTATTTCTACAATACAAAAAAAAGAAAGAAGACACAAGAATAAAAAGCAAATGAATAACCATTTAAAAAGCAAAAGAAAAATAATAAAATAAATGATTTTAAATGAAAAACATTCATCTAGTTCAAAATGGAAGTTATTTCTGGTGTTATGATTTAATATTTATCAAAATTTTGCTTGTTTTGTTCAAATCTATATAAGAAAGAAAAAAACAAGTAAAAGATAAAAATAGTATAGCGTGTTCGTCAGAAGAAGAAATTGATTTGACTGAATCCTTTTCGTGTATATTTGTGATTATAATTTTCGCTTTAGCTTCCAAAATGAGTTTAAACAGATTATCCTGAAAATATTTTATAGATTCGTTGTCGATAAAATACTTATCAAGTTTAACTAAAACAATGATTACTATTGAAATTTTGACTTCAGAAGTCCATTTACCAAATTTATGCTAATTTCATATGGTAACAGATTATTTATTTATTTATTTATTTATTTATTTATTTATTTATTATAATATTAGCGACTTTAATTCTGAATAATTATTTTGAATATAATGAAAAATACAAACATTGAATAAATACTATAAGAAATTGATGTATAACTGAAGTTATTGCAATTCTTCCATTGTATGTCTTAAATTATGCGTATGATGCATTATTACATTCAATTTTATGTATTTTATTTGTAATTCTGTCAAAAAAAAAAAAACAAAAAATTTCTCCACAATTTCAATATTTTATCAAGAAATTAAAAAAATGTCTGGCATAAAAAGTCATGTCGTATGATGAATTTATTATTGAATTTTGACCCTTCATTTACTTTAACCATTGAAAGTTCCTGTGACAGCGAAAACAGATAAAATTTTGATTATATAAAAGTATCATCTGGAATTTATAAATGTTTTTTTTTTGTTTTTCATACTGAATGACGTCAACCATTTACCAAAACAGTCTTAATAGTACAGCTAACAGATAACAATACAATAAGCCATAAAAAATCTTTTTAAAATGGTTTCTTTTTCCTCTGCATGCAGCTACAAAAGGTACCAATCTAGCAAATATATTTAAATAAATATGAAGCATGTTTATTATATTTAATTTATACACAAGCTATTGAATTGTTTGGAAGTATGTTAACGAGCCTGAACACATATATTTTTGTATATTTATGGATTTAAAATGTTAACCGGAAAAATATTAAAGACGACTTTTTTTTTATGTAATGTAATTTTTTATTTTTTTGTTATTTTCTTCTCTTTTTTATTATCAGCGCATCCAATTTAGGCGATATTGTTTTTAATTTATTAGATTTGACTTATTATGTTTCATAAGGAATTATGCTTTCTTTAGACTACAAAGAAAAATGAACGTACATTGTGAAATTTCATTTGGTTTTTCGTTTCTTGTTCTTTTATATTTGAAATGGACGTTATAGAAATTAAAAAGAAAAATTAAATTATTGAATGTAAAAAAAAAAAAAAATATGTGGAAATCTCTTTCAGCAATCTGCAGTTTTCAATTCAGAAAATGAATAAAACTATTGTTTTTCCCAATATTGAAGAAGCAATTGTGTCTCATTATCTGTTTTAGATTTACTTATAATAAATAGTTTTTTTTTTTTTAAATTTTGTTCATTATATAATAAATTCTTTGATTTTTTTAATTTAATTAAAATTAGTTTAATTAAAAATAAAATCATATTTTGTCGATATGAATTCAAAAACAATATTTAGATTAAATACTTACTTAGTAATTTGTAGATTCTGATCGAAAAATTTAATGCTAAACTTACAGTCAAATACATCGCATTAGGTTTAAATTCGGAATTAACGTATAGTTAAATCCGGCATTTTTGGTTACTTTTACTTGTATGTCATATTATTTGGTGTAGTATTAATCATTCGTAGAAATATATTTTCATCAATAAACAACCAAATATGCTCTGCTGTAAATCACTAGGTATATAAATATATAGTATATATACACTTATACAAATATACAAATACACTGTATGTATAATGTATATACTTGTAATCAATGATAATATAATCCTTAATTCTGAATTCTGTATAAATAAAAATTGAAATCGTGATGTCAAATGTCAATCCCGTTTATAAAGTATTTTTTTACATTGATAAATACATTCATATATAGTACACTAGAAATTTTATATAGATTCCAAAAAACGTATGAGAGTGAGCGGAATAAAACATACGAAAACTTAATGTGTGAAGAGTTTATCTTTTGAATCTATATATGAATTCTACTGTATATATAATATCCGTGTTCAAATAAATATAAATAAATATAAATTATCTACATGAAATATGTTGAATGCTTAAAATTCAAACATAGTTAATACAATCTTTGTTTAAATTTTGTTAATATATAGTTATAATATTTATTGGTATAAAAAATAGTGATACATACTACTTTTATGCTAATAATTTTATATATCTACTTTATTCAACATATGAGAATTATAAAAAACTCAGGCTCACATTGGCCTACACTAAATGGAATTTCTTAATAAACATATAGTTAAGTACGCTGACAATCTATTATATAAGTATATTTAAAAGCCATATAAAATGGCAATGATACAAAAAATACAATGGAAAATAAAATAAAATTTATAGACAGAAAATCTTTTTTAAATTATATGTATTATAACTAATAGATACGGATTACTTATGTTATACGAATTGTTTTCAAAATATTTGTATTAGCATAATCTTAAATATAATGATTAAAGAAACGACAAACGTAATTTTTATGTATTTTAAAACATTACATTTTTTTAACTTCTTTAATTCATTTTTATATCTAAACAATAAATTCATTCCATTTTTTTTATTTTTAAATTGTTGTTAGAATATATAAGTTATATTATAACTTAAATATTTTAGAAATGAGCTTGAACCATGCTAAATGAATGTATAATAATCTGCTGAGTCTGTTTATTTGAAATGAAATAAATCGAAACCATGATATAGCCAGCCTCACATTGGTTTTATTAGAATAATAATTTTTTTTTTTTTCACCAAAATAAACAAACATCAGACAAATAAACAGAAACACAAAAATAAAACGTGCGGTATAATCGTTTTTGTCTGCATTGCTAAGTGTAGAATAAATTCCTATCGTTTTTAGAATTCTTTCGCAAAGATGATTCAATTTCAGAAAGTAGAAAATGTTGATCCTTCCATCCTGATAATTATTATATTAGATTGACTACCACCAAGCACTAATTTTAGCATACATTTTTCATTGACAAAGAGACGTACCGTTCAATGTTGATGAAAAAAAAAATAGTAAAAAAGTTCTCGATATTCTGAATTAATTAAGAGTTTCTTTGAAACGAAATAAACTGTACGATATTATTAAATGACTTTATTAAAACTTTAAATTTCTTTTTAAGCAATAAATTAATTGGTGAATATGAGAATCTTAGCCATGAAAAATAAGCATATATGTCTACGGGTACCAAAATATAAGAAGAAGAAAAAAAAACAAGCTGCCAATTAATTGGTACACGACTTCATTTTTGCAAGAAAAAATCGAAAAAATAAAATTGCCTCCCAAGACCAAAAAACGAAATATTGAAAAACGTCAGTATGTATATTTCTCTTAGAAAAAAATTCCGCGTCTTTTGGTATAACGACCTTCAAAATCCGACCGGCGGATCCTGGGATCTAGAAAAAGTGCACAAACAAAAAAACAAAAAAAAAAATTTGCCAAACCAATACTTGATTTTTTCGAAATTTCTCAAAAATGAAGTAAAATTGTTATTATGGTTTAAACACAAGAATTACATAATCGTATAAATTGAAATGTATTTAGCCCAAAAATGGAAAAAATAAAAAAAATAATTCGTTTCTACACTTTTGATGTCAGTAGTTATATGTGATAGAGCTAATCAAAAACATTAGAATTTCGTTTGTTAGTTGGCATAACATAAACGCCAAATCGCACTTAAAATATTACATTTTTTCGAGCAATTATAATGGTTTTTTTTTTCTAAATGAACTTTAAATAAAACATTATAAATATTGCCTAATGTTAAAATGGATGAATGCATATAAGCAATAACATCTCTCGTAAATATCAACATTAAAAATGTCTTCTGTAGCATATTGTGTAGTAAGTTACATGCGATGATGTACTTCTTATACGTATATAATAATACACCATAATAGATAGAATGTATCATGCATATTTCTTCTACACCTATGTAATTATAAACGACATAAAAACTTCGATTAATACCTCCTCTTCTACAAAAAGCAAAAAATAATAATAGTAATAATAATAATAATAAATAAATAATAATAATAAAAATAAAGATAAAATGCTAAACATAATATATAAAACCTTAATATATTTATGCTCAGTACTTACCATCTTCTTTCTCATCTTATACATTTTTCCTTATTTTTTTTTTCTTTTATATAATTTTTTTTTTTTTTGCACAAACAAAACCAAATGCTAAGAAGTGCATAGAGTAATAAAAATACCGGCGTAAGCTTGGAATGCGTGCGTTAAGTATTTTTATAGAATGCAAAAATCATATTATATCATAATGTATAGGCTATTAAGAACACGTTATAAGTCATTGGTTTTACTTTAAAAGTGTTATGTACGGACGGACATACGGTCGTAATTCGTCAATTCGGAGAGAATTATATATTTACGTTCAAATTGCGGTTTATTATTCATATAGTGATTAAATTTAAATTACCATTATTATGTATATTTTGACAGTGACTATTTACAATAAAAAAAAATAAAGTGAAAAAAAAATAATCATATGCTGCTTATAGTCCACGATACCATTTATACTTAAATTTGCAATTAGAATGACAAAAACAATAATAAAATACTTTAATAGTATTTTTGCGAACGAGTATAAATTTAATTATATTTCGATACGACTGTCACATTCTCAGAAAAATTTAAAAAATTCTAGTTTTCTATTTGTGACTGTAAGGTCTTTAGAAGATAATCTAAAAATTTAAGGCATATAATTTTAACTCACCGAATGCATTTTCACTTTTAACTTTTTATTTATTTTAGTTATTCGTTAAACAGTTAATCAAAAAACTTATCGGCCAGATTTATATAAATATTTAAAAGGAATAGGTCGTCAAAGCTGATTATCGAAAAATTTCTAAATAAATATTTGAAATTTTTCTAATCGAACCGATTCTATTTAGTCAAAAGGACAGTTCAATTTAATTTTATACATTCAAATTATGCATGGCAGCTGATTGAATTTTATATTTGAAATAAACTGAATGAAGTCTGCGCACATTAAAGACACAAGCAAACATTTACATATTAAATGTACACTTGTTAAATACATTTCGAATTGGCCTGTGTACCACTTCTCGTCGAATTATTGCTGCTGTAAAACAATAATCTGCAAAATGTAAAAATCATACGAATATAATATTTCTGGTGCCCACTTTTATTATGAGCCATTAAATAAACGTAACTACCGGTCAGAATTAATTTCAGAATTATCTTAAAATTCTGAATTGTAAAAACTATATATGTATGTCACAATTTTTTTTTTTTTTTTTAAGTAATGAGTGACATATATATAGATATAGATTATGGTTACATAAACCAGACCAAAAAATTGTGACGGTACATTTCGGTTATAGGATATAACCGCTTAAGAAAACGAACAAATCAATGCTTCTTTTTTGTTTTATATGTAATTAATATGCAGCTTTGTAACTGTTTAATTAACCTTCAACCTATTTTTCGGCACATAAAAATGTCATCAGGAATCGGATAATTGTATTCAAAATTTGACCTTTAAAATATATATAATATACGGAATTCCTCTATATCCCTTTTATTACACTCATAATATGCAATATCGCAGGTAAAATAAATAGTTTCCGTCAATTGATATTCAATGGCTATTAAATTTCTCTTCATACAATTATCTGAATACTTATTATTCTTGTTGTTGTTTATAGAAATTTTTGTAAATAACAGCCTTAGCACGCACACACAAATTTTATTACACAACATACTTAATAATAGTACATAATTTCTTTGATTGGATAAAGAATAATAATTATATTTATATAGATGGAATTGATGGATTTGAGATGAGATGAGATGAGATGTGATGTGAGTAAATTGATGAGGAATTTGTTAGCTAAGTAATTGTCAATTATTATTGCACATAGTTGACGTTTTCTTCACATCTTTTTTTTTTTTTTTTTTTCATTGGTTTTCTCTTTATTATATATATAAACTAATCGTTGGGTACTTAACTATCTTCTTCAAATGCACATTAATCTATATCTATATAACATATTTTTGCAAATTACAAAATAATTGAATTTATTAATTAAACGAGATTTAGTAGTGACACGATAAAACTATATACTTAGTATATAAGATATTTCTATTTTCATATTGTATAGATAGGTACGTCTTATTCGCAATTGATTAAAGGAGTATAATTTAATTTCTTTTCTTTTTGTTTCGTATAACTAAAGCGATAATTTTGAAATTGCATTTAAATTCTATTGAGGGTACCCATCAATACCAGTAGCTTAATTTGTATTAATGATTAATTACTTCTTTTTATATACATAACATTTATATATTTTTTTTTTATTATAATACCATAAAAAGTGGTTCAACGGAATTATAGAAATGTTATAAATGCTTATTATTATTTTTATTTTCAAATAAACTTAATTGTATTTTAAATGTATGTTTGCGGCTACCTATATTTAATAAATTGGCATAAGAGAATTAAATTGATGCACAAAATGTTTTTATTGCTGTATTATTAAACTAATGTCATTTTTTTTTTTACATTCTTTGCTTGTTCCATTTTATTTAATTCTAATGAGGATAATATAGTTAGTAGGTAACTATATATTAGTTGATCATAACGTGAGTTTGTAATCCTATTTAACAATTGAACACCTTCCTCGCTATAAATTAAATACAATACTAAAAATAATACAAATACTAATATATTCTAAATAATACTAATAAAAAAAATAAAAACCACTCCAATAAAATGGTTTTTTTTTTTTATCTTGAGTATTAACTCATTTTTTTTTCTTAATAAATTCTTTTTAACAATTTAGAAGTGAAGCATAGAAACGCTGATCAGAAAATTAAAAAAAAAAAAACGAAAAATAAAAATATCTTCTTTCTTTTTACTTGTATTTATAAAGTACTGCTTGCAGTGGGTATGCTAGATACAGCGACAGCATAATAGAAATACATCTGTACTTACCACAATAAGATACGGATATAGTGTGACCTAATTGAATTTTAATGTAACGAATTAGACTATTGTCGATTAAAAGAGAAATAAAGGTAACAAAATAAAATGAAAATAGAAAAAAAAAACTGGTCATGTAACCTTTCTAGCAAGATTATTATTTAGATGCTGTAGCAAGTAACATTCTATTTAATATTCATTGCACTAATACAATTTAAAAACTATTTTTAAATTTTATTCACTGTTTCTTGTGTTATAGAGATGTTTTTTTTGAAAGCTGGAGGACAGATTTCTTGTAACCAATACTGATTATGGTTTTTTTTTAATTTTTGTTCTGAACAGAGTAAAGAATGCACTTTAGTATGGCATATTGACATTAATTTGTCTGGTTATATGTAGGAAGGAAGATATTCGGCAGTTATTGAAATAGAGAAAAAAAAATAAGAGAACCGAATGTATGTAGGATAATTAGATGGAAGGTGAGAGATTCTTCGTTTTTACATGTTCGAATGCAAGAGTTTGTATTCTTCAATTCACTGCTTTTAATAAATATAAAATTTTGAAAATATCCAAAGAAAGGAAATTTAAGTTTAGATATTTAATATTGATACTCCTTTTTTCCGTTAATGTTTACAGCAATTATGTGCAATATAAAAAGAGCTACACAAACAAAACCATATAAAATGAAAGTATCTATGCCAGTATTTAAAAAATGTCATCTGAATGGATGGTCTTAAGCTCCACTTGAAACAGATTAACTTTTACATTTGATTAGCCGATAATAACGGAGAAAATTCTAGTTTTCTTTGGACTACGATTTCTAGAAATGTTCCACAATTCGCTTCTTTTCTATTTTCTTCTTTAATGTATCATCAAATTTCTCAAGTTTTACTTCCAATTAAAAAAAAAAAAAATTTATATATATATATGCTTAGGTCATCCACATCTCTTAAAAAAAAAAGTTTTTATAAATTTTATACATCTATAGTGGTTACAGTTGTGTATAAATCTGCTGAGTATTTATGAATAAACGATCGAATATGCGATGGCATAATGTTTTACATATTATGAACTGTTTATAAGTACTCGCCTGTCTACACTCTTTGTCAGTCTTCGTGTATATAATAATATAAATATAAACCTACCTTATTATATTATTATATGATATCAAACTATTAAACATTCTAATAGCTTGTTGAAGAAAATATTATTATTGTGTTTGATACATCATTGAATTGAATTTAAAAAAATTAAAAAAATACTCTGTCCGGTCCGATGTATGTTTTTTTCTTTTATATATATATATATATATTTTTTATTTTTTTTTCATTTTGGTCTCTATTAAATACTTTATGAATGTTGCTATTAAAAAAAAAAAAAATATAATTTTTTTTTTCGTTGGTTTGGTGTTTCAATAAACTATGTTAAACGCTTAACGTTTATAATATTTTTTCAAGCATTTTTGTTTTTTTTTCATATTATTTTGATATCTTTGTAGCACAGTCACTGTGCGTTGTATGAGAAAAGATAATAGAAAAAAGATAATGACTTAGAAATTAATATAATATATAATAATATGGCTTTAATATCATTTACGGGTTATATTTCAATGTACACAATTTTAATTACGTGTCACTCAAGAATTTCCTTGTACCTTGGTAGCTGTGTTGTTTAATATTTAATAATATTGACATTCAATACACACAAATGACATAAGTTCTGTTAATAAATCATTAAAATTTTAAAATTGACTGGAAGCCGCATCCAAACCATTTCATTCGTATCCATTAATTTCAATTCAGATGAATTATGATTATGAATAAATTTTCAATGAAATTAAATGAATAATTAATTTAGATCAAATACAAAATCATTTCAATATATTTGCAATTAATGGAATATCCGAATATCTATGCATATATAAATATATGTAAATGGTAAAATATGTTTTGAGTTTATCTGCTGCCTACATAGCATTTAATATAATAAATTAACTTAGATTTTAATCAAAATTAAAAGAAATTAATTCAAATTTGCATATAATTATATTCTAATATGCGTGCGGTTGAGATATTTATTTTCATCTTTCATCAACAATAAATATGTATAATAATATAAAAGCAATACTTCCTTGAGAAAGTATTTTTCAAGAAACCATCCAACTGAATTTTTTTAAATTGAACGTTACTTCGTTTACAAATTTCAATATTTCTTTCTATATATATATAATATATATATACTTTCATAAATTTATTTTATATGTCTGTTCATGAACTCATATTGAAAAAATTTCTGGTCTCGGGTTCCGCATTTAACCAAATAGATTTTTTTAATATATCAAACTCGGAAGAATTCCCGGCACTTCTTTCTCTGTATTGTAAATAATAATAGATGTATTTTATAAAAAAAATTATAATAATAATGAGACTTGAGAGAATATTTTTCTTTTGTATTTTTCTTTTCTTCTTTATCTTAAAAGTCATAGACGCACTATGCTGTATATATGCGAAAAATTAATAAAACAGTTGTTTTTCTATTCATTTCTTAATGTGTATGGCTGAAATGTGTATAAATAATCCATAACCAGGTTCCTTCTTCTATTTTATGCGTAGAATAGTTGACTTTATAAACGTTATCAAGAACCATACATACAAATGAATGTGCATATAATAGTGTAATTAATGATAATTAAATTACTCAACGTGGTATTTCCAATTAATATAAAACTATGTGAAATTAAATTGTTTTATTCAGACATATATTTATGAAAATCATACAGATATTGAAATAATGGAATGTATTAAAGATTCCATTAAGTCTTTTATTATTAACACCATTTTTTCTAAACTAAAAGTCTATTGAGTATTGGATATTTTTTTTTAAATTATTTTAACATTAGAATAACCATAGTTAAAGTGAATCGCAAAACATTTATAATTTTGTAATATTTTTAGCAAGTAGATCAATAACATACATATTATTTTTGTATATATTATAGTAATTAAACTCTTGTAGCAGATCAAGTATGCTGAACTTGAATGTAATGTGTAATAGCAATGTTAACGGTTATCGTTATAGTCATCTCTGCCCTAATATTATTAAAATAATATTATAATAATTAATTGATTGAAATAGATAGACGGCGATGGTGTCCTACGTGGGCTATTTAAAAATAGGTGATTTACCGCGTCTGGGTCAATAGTAAATGTATACTTATATATATAGTGTCCGTCACGCTGGCCAGAAAAAGCTAACCGGATGCTCATGGTTAAGATAGGTTTCTGATTAAGACCGATAAGTCGGCTAGTCGGATAGACTTATCCGGACACTAATATGATTTGGTATTATAGTCAGACCTATTTATGCCCTTATCAAGAGTATATAAGGCTACAATTGTTCGGCCAGCATGATTGACACACTTATATATCCAGGATACATTTCAAAGTTTATTTTTTGTTCTTTTTTGTTTTTAGTAAATTCCAAATGAAATCTTAATTCTTAAATGATCTCATGAAATTTCAAAAGAATGAATCGTAGACTATCCTAAGAATTTCAGAAAGTAAAAATAAAAACGAAGAATTAAGATTCATAATCAAAATCATTTATCTACTTAGCTTCAAATTTCTATAACTTAACTAAAGCTAAAGTTTCTCTAAAGTATTAACAATGCTGTTATTCAAAATTGACTAATGATTGGATTTGTTTTCAAATATTTTCAAAATCAACCACTCAAACGTGAGTTAATTAACTTTTGTGCTTTTTCCAAAATTTTCATCTCTTAGAAGTGGAACTGAACATAAATTATTGAAATATATTTTTAAAGGTGGACATTTAATTCTATTATATATATTTTATGCAAGTAAATTTCAAATAATTTTATGAAATATTAGATTATGGTTAAAATTAAAAGCATATCACTGATGAAATTAAATCACCCACTACATTATGTAAGTTTACATAGGTATAATAAATGTAATTTAAAGGAACTGTTACTTATTCGAATAGAGAAACAAAAAAACATATTTCCCAACTAGCATTTCATTTTGAAAACGCCATAAGCAATGGCTGTTTACCGACGCAAAACTAAAATTGTAGTAGAAT
>JAABKK020056844.1:0-10895 GCA_011634745.2 Catotricha subobsoleta
GTGGACGGATTTTTTTGGTTGAGATACCAAAAGACGCAGAATTTTTTTTTCTGCAAAAAAATATTTTTTTTTTTTTTAACTTTTTCTATTTTGGGTCGTGGCCGGACGGATTTGGAAGGTGATTATACCAAAAGACGCAGAATTAAATTTCGGTGAAAATATATGTACTGGCTTTTTTGTTTGAACCTGGGAACATCGAATTTTTTTTTTTTTTTTTATTTAATTTCTTACAAAAATGAAGTCGTGTACCAATTAATTGGCAGCTTGTTTCCTTGCCAACACTGATTAATATACCAAAAGACGCAGAATTTTTTTTTTTGAACTGTTTCGTTTTTGGACCGTGGGACCCCATTTTATTTTTTTACATATTGAGTTGGAACTCTGGTGTAGCCGGACGGATTTTGATGGTCAATATACCAAAAGACGCAGAATTAAATTTCTGTGAAACAATACGTACTGGTCTTTTTTTTGAACCTGGGAACATCGACATTTTTTTTTTTTTTTAAATTTCCTTCAAAAATGAAGTTGTGTACCAATTAGTTGGCAGCTTGTTTTATATAATATTTGTATATACAAATCTGTTTTATATATTAATATTTCTCAAATTTACTTCTTTTAACACAAGAATTAATGAAAATGAATGTTTTTGTGATAAAAATTAAAATAATAAAGTAAAAAAAATATGTTTAATAAAAAAAAAAGAAACGATCAGGCGGAACTCGATCTCGGATCATCGTTTTTTGCTTCTGCTTTGAGTCAACTGCGTTGTCCACTCGCGTCCGTCTTGCCAGCGGACTCATGTTTATACATGCTATAGCGGGCTCATTTTTTTACAATCAGTGACTACACTATAACCGCTCAGTTATATGAAAAATATTCGGTTAAGCATTAATTTTGCTGATTTATTGCAAAAAAGCTAAACAGTTTTTTTTTAACATTTAAATTATATACATTGCTTATTTGGAATGCCTTTAAGTAATATTGAATATATGAAGCAAAACAAAAATTTAATTTTTCATGCCTTCTTGAGAATTTTCACGATGATTGACCATTGAAAAGACGTGTTTTTGATTTTTATTGTCGGTTTATCATAATTTTTTCAGGTATGTAAGAATCCTTTTCGAAGTAAAATTGGACACCGAACACAATGGTTAGTTTTTGGAAAGCCAGAAAATTTAGGAAATGCCTGAAACTCATGTATTTTCCGACCAAAAAAACAATTTTCCGAAAGTTTAGGCTTTTAAGGCCTTTAAAGGCCTATTAGAAAGTAGAATGTTAGAAACTTTTTGTAGAATGATTCTTCCTGAAAATTGGTTCCAATTTTAGGGCTCTAGCTGGTCCCTGAACTGAGATATTAATTTCCGTTGCACAGCATATATTCTCCAGGACTTTTTGGAAAAAAACATACATTTAGGCCAAGTTTCTTGCTTTTGTGAAAAGTACCCCTTTTTTGTTCCTATTGACTACTCTAACAAATTCATATTAGCAAGTTCTAATTAAGAATTATCTTTAAAACAAAACACAGATCATTCTGTCAAAATAATTTACAAAATAATTAGCAAAATCTTAAAAAATTGTAAATAATTTCTTAAAGAAAATAAGGATATATTAATTGTACCTGCAGATAAAGGAGGCGTTACAGTGGCTATGAATAAGGTAGATTATGATAATTAAATGAAAGAAATTTTGGCTGATTTCGAAAAATTTAAGATATTAAGCAAAGATCCTACTAATGTGTTAAGTAACCGTGGTAATCAGCTTATTAAAAAAAACTCAAAGATGATAACAATATAAATGAAATTTATCGCAAAAAACGTACCAAGTACAACTGTCAACCTCCTAAGATATATATAGTTCCAAAACCACATAAGCCAGGACATCAAGTTAGACATATTGTTTCATGTATCGAATTATCTTATGAATTATCTAAATTAATTTGTGAATTTTGGGCATTGTGATTTTTATGTGTCTTTTTTTGTTTTCAATTATATATCGCGTAAATAAAAAAAAAATTAAAAAGTGATTCCAACATACACGAGAAAATTAAATAAAGAAAATATTCGAATATTCGATAATTGGAATAATAAATTTGAACGAATAGACGAATAATATATTCTGCGAATAGTAACTACAAATAATACGATTAATAAGAATAATCAGTGGCAGTTAATAAATAAATGTAAACAATCAAAAAGTGAAAATTTACATATGATTAAACCGAATAACATTTATATCATTTTATATATATTTTGGAAATTTTCGGAACTCTACGAATAGTACGTATATAATACGGATAGTACAAATAGTACGAATAGTGCAAATAATATCCCCTACAACCAAGCTATATAGAACCTGTACAGATCCTGTAGTTAAATCTTTAAGTCGATACAGGCTATCTTTACCCTTTGGATAGACCGACAGTAGCGTATACATATCGACAGGGTATAGATTCCGCTATCCATTAAGTTCATTTGGTGTAAAGATGAAATATAGATAGAGTAAAGTGTAAATATAGAGTAAAGATAGACCATAGAATATAGAATTGCGGTCACCCATCCAAGTACTCAGCCGATAGTTTGCAACTTAACTTTGATGATCGTTCGTTGGCTTCGCTATGCATTATGCTATCTATGAATAACGCGAATAGTATGAATAGTGCAAATAATAATATTTGGATATTTAAAATATTCGTATTATTCGATTAATTAGTATTCGAATAATGCACCAACCGAATATTCGAATATTATTTTAGCGAATAGTCCCAGCCCTAGTAACTATTTATAAGAGAATATATGTTCTTAGTGATTTTCTTATTTTTAGAATGCGGTGGTACATTTTCATCTAAAACTGGTCAAATAGCCACACCACAATTTCCTAAAAGGTAACAATATCTCATTTAAAAATTTGTTGTTTTCAGTTTTAATTTTTCTCTTTTTTAAACTTTAGTTATCCTAACAATATTGAATGTGAATGGCATATTCAAGCATCGGAAGGTAATCAAATACTACTGACCATAGAAGAACTTAATATTGATCAGTCAGATCATTGTAATGAAGATTATTTGGAAATTAGAGAGGAAAATAGTTTTGGCAAATTGCTTGGTATATTTATTTGTCATAATATTGCATTGATATCTTAATTTGAACTATTTAAAACTTTCTCAATTTTAAAAATAACTTATAGGGTCTTTTTGCGGTTCTAATGTTCCTCCGACATTCCCACCAGTACAAACAATATGGATGAAATTCCGTAGTAATAATGATGGTGTTGGAAAAGGTTTTAAGGCCGAATATAACTATGGTAAATTTATTGCAAATTTAATTTACAGACCACGTATAGAACAATTTATTTCATTTTAGCTAAACTAGTTGAACATACTGGTACAACTGGTGTTATAACATCTATGCTTTATCCAGATTATGTTTATGTAGCAACAGACACTTATGCTTGGCGAATTACAGTTGATTTGGGACAATATATATCAATAACATTTAATAATTGTATATTAAAGAGGGATAGTACTATAAAAATGTACGATGGTTTTGATGATAAGGTAGCAGAAGTATTAGCAACAATAGACGGTGATTTAAAACCTCAAGATGCAATTATATCTTCAACAAATGTCGTTTATATAACATTTAAAATAAATATATTTAGTGAATCAAAGTTTAAATTTACATGGAATCAAGTGTCTAAGACTGAAAATAAAGTTGAAAATGTGACAAATAATCTGAATTGTTCCGAAAACTCTGTAATAAATGTAGGTGTAAATGATGTATTAAATTTAACATCACCAGGTTTTCCATATGGATATGACAATGGTTTAAAATGCATTTGGACATTTCTACCGATTGAAACTGGTTATCATACAACTTTATTATTTAATGCTGTTGATTTAGAAGTAACGCCAGATTGTATGGCCGACTATGTTGTAGTGTCCACAAGTAAAGATTTGGTTAATTTTAATCAGACAGAAAAGTTGTGTAATACAAATGAATCAATCAAAAAGAATAAATTTGATGGAAAACCAAATCTACGAATAGAATTTGTTTCAGATTATTATTCTAATCGTACTGGATTTGATGCACAAGTAATGTTAGAATGTGGTGGCCTCCTGGAAGGCAGCAATGGTATTATTTCATACAATATGACACGACTATTATTATATGACCAAAATGCTGCTTTTTTCGTAAATATCGAGTGTGTATGGACTGTTACGGTTCGACGCGGAAGAACAATTGAATTTGAATTTGATAAGCTTAAGTTAGAAAGGAAAGCTGATGGAACATGTGATGGATATTTATTAATTAGAAATGGTATTGAAGAAGAAGCACCATTTTTGGGTATTGGTAAATATTGTGGCACTGATTTGATATCTATGGAAAGTACAAGCAGTAACAAAGCATATGTTCAGTATGTACGTGGACGTATGTCACACAACGATGATTTTGTATTAAAATATCAGCAAAAAGAGCATGATTGCGGTGGACAATTTACGCTGACTTCCGAAGCTAATGCCACTATAATAATGACACCAAATTATCCAAATATTCCAAATGCTCACATCGAATGTATATGGATAGTGACAGCTCCAAATGGCGAATTGATTAAACTTGATTTTATCGAAAGATTTGATCTTACACCAACAAATACTTGTAACAAAGAATATCTTGAAATTAGAGATGGAAGCACAACTGGTGCCTCGTTAATAGGAAAGTTCTGTAATGAAATGCCTCCCACCCAGTATACAACATCAAATATGGTACGTTTGCATTACTTTACTGATGTTACTATTCCTAAAAATGGGTTTAAGGCAAAACTATCTTTAGCTCGTTGTGGAGGCTCATATCATGCAGTTAGAGGCTATATTACATCACCAAATTATCCAGGATTAGGTATTTTCCTAAATTTACGAAATTAATTTCTTTATGTTTGAAATTAGTTTTTATTAATAACTCTAAATTTATTTTAGGTGCTTATCCTAGTCAGGCTACATGTGATTACCGAATTAGTGGAAATGTAGGTTCCTTGCTAAATATTTCATTTGTCGACTTTGACCTGCCTTATTCAGATGATTGTAATAACACTGATCACATTATAATTTCGTCAATTGGTTTGTATGAAAATGGAGAAGAAACTTACGATGATTTAGCAATATTATGTGGTATGGAAATTCCATCTCCAATTCTGTCTGATAGTTCCTCTGTGCTTCTGAGATTTGTAACTAAAGAACCAAATTCAAGATACCGTGGTTTTAGATTGCAATTTAATTCAACAGCAGAAAAATGTGGTGGAGAAATAACTGCTGACTCAGGATTTATTGAAAGTCCTGGATATCCTGTAGCAAGGGACACTTTACGATCTTGTGAATGGTTTTTGACAGTACCAAAAGGACGAAGAATTAAAGTTGATTTCTCAGATTTCGATCTAAAAAATACACCAAGAATTAACGGCCCACGATCTGTTTTGCCATTCTCACGGCAAGGAATACAACTGCGACATATTAACCAACAAATTTCATTTTTTAATGACCATAAATATTTTAGTCGAATTAAGAGTTTGAATGCAGATGATACTCCAGATTCCTTATACTCAACGGATAATAAAATGTTGATATATTTGTTTTTAAGGGCAAATGTTGGTCATCGTGGTATTAAATTGAGATTTAGTTCAGATGAACCATCCATATGTTCTGGTGATTTGAATGGACAAGAAGGTTCATTCGAAACACCTGTTAATGTAACAGGATATTATTGTGAATACGAGCAAAAAAAATCAATACTTGGTGAAAATGATAATATTAGAGTTGCTACTCTAGCTGTCAAGGTAAGCGATCAAACAGTTTATAATAGTTCAATACCTTGCAATCCAGGATTGATACTCGGTGTAGATGTGATTTACACACCTGATAGTCCGAAAAAGACTTATTACCGACAATGTGACAATAAGGGTTACAAAAACATAGCATCGCCATTTAGTGCAACAAAAATCATAGCAATAAAACGTTTTCCTTCTGCGCACAACGTAAAATTCCGTTTTCAATATAAAGTTCATAATTGCGGTGGAATAATTTCAACTACATCGATTCAAAATATTTCACAGCCAATTTTAAATCCTGGCTATGGTGAACTTGATTGTGGGTGGCAATTTAAATCAAGTCCTGATCTTAAAATTCGACTATCCATTACTAATTCTCCATTCAATTGCGATACAGAATACTTAAATATATACAATGGTTTAACACCTGGAAACCCTAAATTGGTCCAAATTTGTGGCGAGGTAAACTCAAATAAAATATTTACATTAAATGGCAATAAAATGTTTGTAGAATATCACACTGATTACTACAATCGATCATCTAGTTTTAATATACAGATAACATCCTCAGAGGGTATCTGTGGCGGAACATTAGAAGCACCCGATTATGTCTTCACAACTCCATTAAATGGCTCAGAATATCCAAAAAATATTGAATGTGTTTGGAATATAAAAGCGCAAACTGGTTATCATGTTGGTCTTCAGTTTATTAATAGATTTTTTATTGAAAAGAGTGATAATTGCGTCAAAGATTATGTTCAAGTGTTTGATAAAGTTGAAGATAAATGGATGGAAATACTAGGTAGATATTGCGGGCGTGCACCACCAATTTTTTTAAATTCAACAGGTAGAGAAATGAAAGTAGTATTTCGTTCCGATGGCGACATATCCGGTGACGGTTTTACTGTGTTATGGTCTGAAATTTGTGGAGGTGTGTTTTTGGTGTCAGCGCAAACACAATATATAACAAGCCCACATTATTCACTAAATTATGTAAAAAATTTAAATTGTAATTATACAATTTTGTCAGAAAACGATCAACAAATAAATGTGAATTTTGTTGACTTTGAATTAGAAGATACATCACGCACCTGTAGCTATGATAACGTTACAATATATAAAAATCAGCAATACAATTATAGACCATCGATGGAAGAAATAGGTACATATTGTTGGAAGGATTCCTTGACAAGTTTTCGTTACCCTTCAAAACTAGTGGTTATATTTAAAACCGATAGCTATATCGAAAAGAGAGGTTTTAAATTTGAATATCATACCGATAAATGTGGTGGTCAAATTACTACTTCAACATCAATTAAACAGTTATCCAATAGATGCAAAATGTATCTGGAATATTTCAGCCCCAGTAGGCCAAAACATTGTGATTCGTTTTGAAGAATTTCACTTAGAACACATTATTGGATGCAATTTGGATTTTGTTGATATATTTGAAGGTCACAGTTTGGACATAAGTAATCGCAAAATTCGATTATGTAGCAACCTTAAAGGTCAAGCTCCAGTTATTAGCATTCCCACGAATAAAGCAACAATATTGTTCCGAACGGACTCAAGCATCAATGAAAAAGGATTTACGGCATTAGTTCTATTTGTTACATCTTGTGATGACATTATTAATTTAAATACAAGTTCGCCAGCATATACTTTAAATAAACTATCGAATGAATATGATAGCCTTTTAGACTGTCATTATACGGTCACCGCTCCAGATGGATACGTGATTAAAATGAATTTCGATCAATTTCATCTGGTTCCATGCGTAAGTGGTATGAGCAATAATTCCTGTACTTGCGATTATTTGGAAATTCGTGACGGTGCTGGACCATTTGCTGAACCCATTGGAACATTTTGCGGTCATGTAAATCCTGTTGATATTATATCTTCGAAAGGAGCAATATGGATACGTTTTGTTACTGGTTGAGTATTTTATATTTTAATAATATTAAAATGACTTTTATAATTTAATTTTACATTTTGATGCATAATACAGATTCAGTTGGTGCAAGTACTGGTTTCAAGGCTACTTTGAGAATAGAACAATCACCTTGCGGTCAAATTCATCGGACAATCATAAATTCAAATTCCATAATTGAAATTGAGTCACCATCAGGTGATGGAAGAACTTACCCTTCAAATTTAAATTGTTTCTGGACAATCACTGGCGAAGATGATAATATTATAGACATAAAATTTGAAAAGTTTGATTTACAAGATGCTGATGATAAGGAAATATGCTCTCTTGACTATTTGGAAATTAGTGATGAAGATGTATTCAAAAATATTGAATGCTTTGGAATATTATTCTATAATGAATATTTGTTTTTTTAGACACAGCCATTTATTTCTGAAGGCTTAGGAGAAGAAATAATATTTGCTGGATTGAAAAGAAAATATGCATATTTCTATGAGGTAAGTTATTGAAAGTAGAGAACCTACATGACTATCCATTAAATGTAATTAGAAAATAGTCGACAGTGTGATCGCAATATTTTGCTCATTCTTAACTTGCGCTTAAGTGGTCATCATTTAGTTTTTATAATTTAAATCAGTGTGAAATAAAAAGTCATATAGAAGAAGTCACTTTTTCGGTGTCTCGAGTTATGTCTTAAAACATTAAAACATTTGGCACTCATCTATTATGGCTTAACACTATGAAAAGGATTAGTAACCAATTTATTAACATACACGTACGTCGTACATGTAAACAAACTAATAAACAATGGATCAAAAATCAATATTTTAGTGACACATTTATTTATTCTTATTGAAAGGGACAGATTATTATTTTAATTGGCTTATTTATATGTTTAGTGTGAATTCATAGCAACTAAAAACGACCGTAACGTGACGGCTATTTAAGATCTTGACTTGAGAACTTTATTACATATGTCAAATTCGCTCCTCCAATTGGTCATTTAAGAAAGCAAGCTCCCAAAACGGCCGTCACGTTACGGTCGTTTTTAGTTTAATTCACACTTAGTAGTTCATTTGAATGGGTGCCAAAAAATAAAAGTTAAGTTGAAAAATTGTTCAATTTCTGAACAAATCAATCATCGACATCCTTTATTCATACTTATGTGAATTTATATTTATCTCTGGTTCATTTAACACAATTTTTCAAATCAAGTTACAAACACTACTGAAATGGATTACGACGTTTATTTGTTTAAATATAGGATATTTTTTAAAATTATTTTTACAGGGAAAACAGTGGGCAATAGCACCACATCGTTACTGTGGATCTGGTAATCCAGTGGATTATTATTCTTCATCAAAAACTATACATATACGTTTCAAGACTAATCAAGAGATCCAAAAAACTGGTTTTAAATTAATTGCTAAAACCTTAGACGGTAAACATTTTAAGCAAAATATTCTATTTAATTGAATCGAATTGATTGTATAAATTTTTTAATTATTTTAAAGCTTGTGAACGCAATTTCACTCGAACACCGGGACGATTATACTCTAAAAAATCGGCAACCTGTGATTTATATATCAGTGTTCCGGAAAATTATACAATTTCATTGTATTTCATGTTATTTAATTATTATTTAACTGATTATAGTTGTACAGATGAAACTACAGCTATCAAGGTAAGTTTAATTTACAACTTATATATTGAAATTTTAATCTAAGAGTATTTTAAACAAATAGGCATACGATGGCAAAACAGGTCAATTGCTTCAGAGATTTTGCGAACAAACAAAACCAAATCCACTGTTTACCAACACAAATTTGCTTTTATTGAAATTTAAAAAACTTGATGTATCGTATGTAGATAATTTTGGTCTCTATGACATTACATATATTGCATCGGATAAAGGTCTAAATTATTAATTATTAACATAATAAGAAATGGGTAAACCTTTATATTAATATTTATAGGTCCTGGTTGCGGCGGTAGACTGTTCAATTTTGCTGGTATATTTACTAGTCCAAATTATCCAAATAATCAGAGAAATAATTCAGATTGTCGTTGGGATATTACTGTACCAGCCAACCTAAAAGTAGCTTTACAATTTGAAGGTAGATTTTCTTTCTAACAGTAGAAAAAGGCACACATTAAATAACTTAATTTAAAGATAGATAGTAATTGCAAATTTTTTGGTTGTTACAGTTTTTGATTTAGGATTACGTCGAACATGTGAGAATAATTATCTGGAGATAATTGAAACTGATAATACAGTATCGTCCCAAAAGTTTTGTGGCGAAGATGTTCCAGCACCATATAAAGGAAGATCAAGTCAACTTACTATACGATTTAAGAAAACAACTAATTTTTCAGGCACCGGATGGATTATTATTTTTATGGGTGTTCATGAAAATTCAATACTGGGTACATTTTAGTTATCTTCATGATCAAAGTTATAAATATAAATTATTATAATATATAACAAAATGTAAATTCTGCATGAGAAAAAAATATATTATAATTTCTCTGTTTAGACTTTCACTTTCATTTAATCATTTGAGAATTGAGTATGAAATAACTTCGAAAAGTTTTTAATACTGAATTTCACTTTGCAGTATTAACTGGATTTGCGCAATACCGAAAGTGTTGGGCTTGTAAGTATACGAAACGATAAGTTCCGCAAATCGGATGAGTTAAAAATTAAAGCCGGCATTATATTTGTTGAATAGACTACAAAAGTAAGGCGGCGAAATACTTGGAACTGACATTAGAACAATGAAAAATGAGACGTGAGCCGTTTTACTTTTGTAGTCTATTATGCAGCGAATGCAGCCATTTGTGTAGACTTTTTGGTAGAGATTATAGTATCTAGAAACCATAGTATGGCGGACAGACTTTTCACCAACATAACAAGCACGAAAAACAAAACAAAGATAATGAACTGTTGCCAATTGCACAAAAATAAAAAAAAAAATCTGTGAACATTTTTATGAGATTGTTTTATTGTTTTCATTGAGATATTTATGCTTTTCCGATTCTAAGCTAATTAAAAAGCCTGTGACTATCGGTATCGAAATCGATACCGATACTATCGATCGTTACTTTTTGTGGTATCGGTATCGCGATACTTTTGAAGTATCGGTAT
>JAABKK020056855.1:0-10895 GCA_011634745.2 Catotricha subobsoleta
TCCTGTGTGAGTGGGCCAAATTGACCACTTTTATTTTTCTTCTAAACGCGGCCTCGGACAGAAAAGTTATCCATTACTAACCCCCACTTATTTTTGGAGAGCAACATTTTTGTGGAACATTATACCCCCCTAAAATGCCCCCAAAAAAATTATAGAGTAAATCTTTTACGATGTTCCCTCTCACGCAAAAGTCAAAAATAAAAAAAAATTATGCAGTAAGTGTTTTTTTTTCGACAATAAACAAATGTGCAAAATTTCATTCAAATCGGATGGTCGGGTCGAAAATGATGTTTTTTTTATCGTTTTGGTATGGAATGACTCATGAAGTACATTCCGTTCAGTTTAGATTTAGACACTTGAAACAAAGTCAGTGTCAGACATACATTTTATTACACCTCGTCCAAAAAAATCAAGATATTCGTCGCGGTTTGCGTTGAAACCATTTTTATTAGATGGACTAAGGGAGGCGCGCGGCGAAACCTAATTATTTGGACGAGGTGTAATTGGTATTAAGACCAAGGTTTCGCATCGAATCAAACCGAACCTTTACGAATCGCATCCCTACAAAATATTGTAGGGTTACGAATCCCTGATAAAAAATCTATTTAAATAATGAAATAATTCGAACTTCCTTTTTATGTTAACTTGCTTTTCGTTAGCTGCTACAATAAACGAATGAGTGGACAATTAATAATTATAATTGTTTTTTTTTGTTCCTTTCCAGACTCTCACATCATCATTTCGTCAATTCGATACCGATATGGACGGTGTGATTACAATCCATTATGAACAGTTTTTGGAAATGGTGTTTAGTCTTAAAATATAAAAACAATTCGTATCCGTAAGAGAATTCCATTGAAATAACCATAAAGAGACCAGCAACACCACATGCAAATCAAACAAAAAAATGAAAAATGTATTTATGTTTTCTTAAGCATTATTATTAATTTAAAAACATTGTATTACATAATTTATAATAAAAGATCACGAGAATTTATAATTTTACTCATCGCATATTTGAGGGGGGCGCTTAGTTAATTCAACAAAAAACCTTTAAAAAAAAAATTAATTATTAGAATTTATACTTTAAGTTCTTTAAGCCTAGAACACCTTCGACTCAGTGAAATGAAAACTTGGTATAAGCCCCGATACAATAAATGTTAAATTTCATAACATTATTTCAGCGCCGTAAAAGTTTGACAATTTTTTGTATTGGGGTTTACACCAAGTATTCAATTCACTGGAGTCGTTTTAGCATACTAAGCCTTAGACAATTGTTATTTGTTTATTACAAAATCGTTATTAAAATGCTTTGAGTGAAATTGGATTTAAATGTTCTATAGTACAACAGGTCACAATATTTAATAAAATTAAAATAGTCTTCATCTCGTTCAATTTAATTTTTGTTAGCAATACATATACCATCGTTAAACTATCTTAACCGCTTTAAAGGTTTATCGTGTCGTGATTGAAGTACGAAATCATGTAATGGACCATTTTTTTTTTTTCACAAATCAATTTTTCACATTAATGTAAATCTATAATCTTTGTATAGCACGTGTTTTATGCCAAATTCAGCCAAAAAAAAACAAAAAAAATGTCCTATATGAGGCTTGGTACTTAATAGACGATGTGACTACTATAATCTTCAACGATGATATATGTTCTCTTGTTTTTCTTCATATTTCTTCATTATTTCCTATTTTACACTAAATTAAACGAGATGTAAGCCACACACCTATGTTTTCAAACTACTATCTAATTATATTATTATTATTAATGAATTTAAAGTATTTTTTTTTTTTTTTGGTTTACGTGAACTCTTCAGTCACGTAAACGATATATAAATCTCTATTAAGTAATAAATATATCTTGTTATCATAAATTAGTTATGAATTTAAATATTTGATCGCCACTAATGAAATATTTATTTTGTAAGAGTTCAATCATTTTAAAATAAAACGTTTAGTTTTCATATTCTTTTCAGCTATTTTAATATTATTTGTAATTTCTAAATATTTTTTATAAATAAAACTTTTAAATAAAATTATGCATGTTTGGTTTAACCCTAGGGGTGAATCTCGTACATCGCCAGATCGAACATTCGATACTTTTGTATCATGTAGCTACCATTTTTCACTCATTTTAAATAAGTATGTTTTTTGTATTTAGTTAGTAACTATATTTGCGTGAGAAAACACATCGATGTCTCTTAAAACCACCAAAAACGACACGAAAAAAAAACGATTTTGACATCGTAAATAACTTCGACACCAAAATTAATTTGACAGAAAATGGTAGTTACATGATACAAAAGTATCGAATGTTCGACAAAATTTAGTCGAATGTTCGATCTGGCGATATACGAGATTCACCCCCTGGATCTTGCGCCAGTGGATCAATTTGACCCACTCTGTTTTTTGAGTGGGAATATCTCATCCGTTTATTTTAATATAGAGCCTAGATATTTAATGACAATTCCTAATTCACGTAAATAAGTGAAAACAAAATATATAGACTTTTGTACAAGACGGCCGCCACAAAAATAGTAACGTATGTTGCGTGAGTGGGTCAAATTGACGACTTTCATTTTTCTTTTAAAAGCGGCCATGGACAGAAAAATTATCCATTATCAACCCCCACTTATTTTTGGAGAGCTACATTTTTGTGGAAAAATGCACCCCCCTAAAATGTCCCCCAAAAAAGTTATAGGGTAAATCTTTGACGATGTTTTACATCACTTCAACTATTTTTTAATTTTCTTTCAAACACAACCTTGAAAAGAAAAATGCCGTTATAGATGTTGACCCTCAATTAAAGACGAACATTTCCTCCATACATCATACCCCCCTAAAATGCCCCCATAAAAAGTTTTAGTATATATAAAGTAATGATGTTTGTTTTATTTTCGAAAATTGCAAAAAAATTGAAATTAATTTTCGGTAAATGGCATTTTGCAATTTCCGAAAAATATGACAAACATCATAGCTTTATATATACTAAAACTTTTTATGGGGACATTTTAGGGGGGGGGGGGTATGATGAATATCAAATATATTGTTTAAATGGCATTGACTTACGCTATCTGGCTGATATAATACAAAAACAGAATTATTTGTAACGGTACGAAAAAAAAACATAATTTTTAAAATCTTTTCTACACGTTGATCAGTGAGCGAAAGTTGAAAGTATATGTTTCATTCCATCGCATACACTATAATTTAACATCAATTGAAAACAAAAATTATTTAAATCTATTTCTTATTTTTTATTTTTTACCAATTCATAGAAAAGGTGAACATGGTTCTGATTGTATTTGAAGAGAAATTTGTGAGACTACTCAAAATTTAGATTTATCAACCAAAGCGGATATGGAAAATAGTGAAAATAAACCAGAAAGTTTTGTGAAAGAAATTATGAGAGTTATAGTCAGGTAATTTCAGTTCAATATAAACATTCAAAATAATTAATTGTATTTGAAGAAGTAATTAATAAATTCAGTGATTCAAATACATAAATATTACGCAGTTTACCCGAAAGTTCACTAATAATGAATCGAAATGGTTGCAATCAAAATCATCATGAGGATCAATTTCGACATGATCAAGCTACTTTCAGCTATCTGGATTGCTCACAAAAATGTTCAAAATGTAATAAAAGTATATGGAGTAACGAATTTCTCTTTTAATCTGATTATTATGAATGTGAGAATGTGTTATAAAGAGATTTGTGGAATGTATTCATTAATAATATTTAGTTATAGAATAAATAATTTGAAATATGTACTATTCTAATTTGACAGTTTGTTTGAACAAATATCATATAAAAAGCTATAAGTATATATATGAAATAATTGCTACAGCCATCATTTCTAGACATAATTATAAAGCATTCCAATAAAATGGTTAATTTTGAACAAAATTTATTTTATTTTTCAATACAAAAATCTCTAAATATAACACCAAATATGTCTTCAGTGCTAACACTGCCAGCTATATGATCAATGCATCGTAAAGCCTTATGCAATTGGTGAACAATAATAGTAAAATCAATATTTAATGTTTCATCGTTAACAGTTTCATTAAAATCAACCATAAAATTATTTAAATGTTGTAAACAATTATCCAGTAAATTTCGATGGCGTTCATTACTCAATGTGGGACTATTTGCAGAAGGGTTACCGCATCTTAAAAAATAAAAAAAAAAATAAAAAAAAAATTGTAGAGGAAAAATGTATTTTACATAATGTTATATAATGTTCAATGCGTTTACCAGCTTCTGGGATCCCAAACTCATTTTTACATGAAACAAATGCTACAGAATCATCGGTTTTGTTTTTATTTTCATTTGAATTACGACTATTCCACCGGGCCACTATTTCCATTCCATCGGCATTCAGTAAATCAATTTTATTAATAATAATTAGACATTGTTTCTCTAAAAAGAAATCATTAAAATGATTAAATCAATATTTTTCGCATAATTGATAGCTCTCAACCTTCAATTTCAATTGGATCATTAGTATGATGACGCAGTCCAGCTGTTTCAGCCAATATAACTGGATAACCGCCAATGTTAAATGTCGATTCGATGATGTGACGTGTCGTTTCAGGTATATTTGCAACAATTGAAATTGGTTGACGACAAATGTGATTCATAAAACTACTTTTAAAAGTAAATACCAACATTTGGTTCACCTAAAATAACAGTTTTCACGCCATGTCGTCACATTTGTCCGCGATGTCCGTCATTTAAAAATTTCTCAATATCCAAATAAGTAAAAGTGATAAATCAGAATGAGTTACTGACAGTATATCTGATTCGATATTTTGATCTTCCGAAAAATCAATATATGCTTCAATGTTTGCAATTGATTTCAATAACCGTGTTCACCAATTATTGTATAATTTCGTTCCTTTTGCTTGCAACAGAGCCTACAAAATAAATATGAAAAAGAAGAATCATTTTGAAACTCATTTATGGCAAACAATTATAGATAAAAAGTATTAGAAAAAGATAAATGAATGTATTGACAGCTTACCTGTTTACGTTGAATTTCTGTTTCAGGATGAATTAGTGCTGCTAACTCTTCAACTTCGGTTAAATCTAATTTACCAGCCAAAAAGGTACGTTTTGTAAACTCTCCGGGTAATGCTGACCTTAAACAGCATCAATAGAATTAAGAGCATCGCATAATGCAGATATCACAGCTAGTGAGCTAGAACACCGTGTACTTGAAATTCGCAACAATCTTCACCGGTAAAACTGGCTGGACCAGGAAACCATAAAACCAATCCTTTGTCAATTGAATCACCGGGTTTCGGATGTTGAACATTTCGCAATGTGGCATATCTTGGTCTGATAATATTTTTATTGTTTTCAGATATTTCGTGATTTTCATTAAAATCTTCTTTTGTTAATATTTTAATAGCGTTTCGCGTTTGCGGACCAGATACACGTATAACGGCTAAGCCACATTTTCCAAAGCCTATATATAGAAATAATTGTATTATAATAACTAAAAGTGATTAAATTTATATTATGTATTTCAAATGTTTTACCCTGATGATAAACCAGAATATAGTATTGTTTGTAATACTGGCGAATGCTCTTGAATTTGTTGTGGTGTTACATCGTTGCTTTACAAAATCAAATATTTGAATTTCTATTAATGTTATGTACTTATTAAATTCATTAATATCAAATAAGTAATAAGTGTGATAAGTATTAGTAAATTTAACTAATATAATATTGAACAGTTTTATTTTTCATTTATTTGTTTATTTATTTTGACTTGCATTCATGCTTTGACACTTCGGCACTTCGAAAGTAACTCTTGTGTTTATTTCTAGATGGCTGCACAAACCAATTTATAATTTGAATACATTTTATATAAAAGATAGTTAAAAAAACGATATACTTACACACAAAAAACGAATAATATTGTACATTATACATTTAATATATGAAAATATAATTTAACTGACTATGCAGGGGCCAGCGTGATTTTTCTTAACTGCGGAAAAGAAAATTAATTTTTATATTTTAAAATAAATTTTTCAAGAACAATCCAGTATAATGAAAATATAAAAACAAAAACAAAAACTCATCGGATACAAGAGTGTGCGATGGCGCTTGAAATTTTAAAACAGACATCGAAAAATATAAAAATAATATTTTTCAATAGATGATATTTGACTATGATAATATTTATTTGGTTCGGTGACTTATTTCAATATGCTTAACATGTTTTTAGTAGTTATCTGACAGAAACAAAAAAATATAAACTATACGATATTTTTGAATATAAAATTATTCGCAATTTTAAATTTTTGTTAAAATTATAGAAGGTTAGATAGCGTTTTTTAAAGAATAAAATTAATAATATTTCCAGCTATCAGTTTTCATATTGAAATGATACAAACCTTTCATATTTTATAAAATAATAACAAACAATTTTATAAGAAGAAGCTGCCAATGCGGATTTGTAAAAAACTTCATATTTCTAAGAAATGCTATCATCAAAAGATGCAAAGTTCTATTCTTTTCAAATAAATATAGAATTTTTGATTTTAAAATCGCTTTTGCATTTCACCACCTACCAATAAAGCGGATCCTTAGAGCTACTAAACATTCGAATCTTAAATTTATATATTTTATTGAGCCAAGATTGTGCGTGTTTCGCGTATATATTGAGTACTAAAATCCCACCACGGAATCTTGAGAAAAATCGAACTGGTAAAACAGAAACATGTGGTTAAAGGAAAATAGCATATGTTCGAACACTTGAGTTTTTCTCAGGATGTAGTGGTCAATAAACCAGAAGACGAACAAACTTTTTTGTTTGTGAAAAAATGTTTTCCAGCCTGTTCCTATAGAAAGAAGACAGAACAACAAACAGAAAAAAACGTACGATTTCAATGCTTTATTATAGTTGATAAAATAAAGCAAAAAGTGTTATACAAATTTCATACCTCCATTTTACCACTTTTATACCATTTTATAATCTTTCATGGTCCTCCATAATATTCCCCTAAATACAGAAATTTTATAGGTCATCTATTATATTTATGACCCCTTTTTTAATATGAATATATGGTGGGGGACACCATGCGAAGTACGGAATTTAAGTTAAGAGAGAAAAGGAAAAATAATATACTACCTATGGGCCTGTCTGTGTATGTGTTTTTTTTTTAAATTATAATTAAACGTTAGTAAATTATGCAAACTTATTCTAATACTGTTGTTGTGTATGCGATAAAATGCAAATTCAATACAAATTATAAAGATACATTATATAAAGGAAATAATATTTAATGAAAAAATGTATTTAATACTGAACAGTAAATCGATAAAGGTTTCAATATTTAACAATTACTTTTATTAAAACTGAGTTATAATAATTGTGAATATTATGTGTTTTTTTATTGTCTCCTCGTTAATTCTTTTTCAAATTTTGGTAAGAATATTTTTATATTATATTGTAGTGATTGAAGCAGGGCAATCTTTTAACCTTTTAAACAAACCAAGTATTGGTTTTGCAAATTTTTTTTTTACTACTTTTGGAGATTGGGGAAAATTTGCCCGCTATTTTCACCACTTTTTTTTCTGGATCTCTGGATCAGACAAAAAAACGAAATATTAAAAAATGTCAGCATATCAAAATCCGCCCGGCCAATCCAGAGACATAAAAAAAAATGTACAAACCAATACTTGATTTTTTATTCAAAAATAAATTTAGTATAATTAAAAATGACATTTTTTTCAAAAAAAATATCAAAAATTTTAAAGACCTTAATTTTAGTTTTCTTAATTTCTTTATTTTTTAATATAATATAAATGATGTTCACCGTATGGTTGGTCAAGTACGAAAAATCATTCAATGCAACCAAAATGAAAATACTTAAGTTGAACAATTATTTTAATCACGGTAGATTGCATATTCGAAATCAAAATTATTTAAAATTATTTGTTAGACAGAAATACATTACAGAATAAAAATAATATTAATAGATTCAATAATAGGAATGATTCCAAAATTATTCCAAATTTGGCATTATTTGTGGTATCCTAATGGAATGCCTGGATCGGCAAATGCGTTCTGAGGAAAATCCAAAATTATTCCTCGACTATTTTTATTAAACGCTAATGTGGAATTTTCAGTGTTTATTGGGGTATCTATACAAAATCTGTGCTCTTACACTAAAAAAAAAGAAGGTTTTTTCTATTTATATATATATATATATATATTTTTTTTTTGTGTAAGAGCCAGAGCCCTGCACGGGGCAAAAATTTGAGCCCAAAGCCCGCCCGTTAAAAAAAATTAAAAAGTCTTGCCCGACCCGATCCGCTTATTATCGGGCACGGGCCGGGTCACGTCGCGTCTGGTCGGGTCGGGTCGGGTATGAGTATGGGTGTCCGTGGACCGGGTCCGGTCGGGTTCGGCTCGGGTTCGAGTACCCGTCGTGAAAATCACCCGACCCGACCCGATTTTTTTTTTATCAAGCCCGTACCCGGCCCGAGCCTGTACGGGTTTCGGGCCGCCCGTGCAGGGCTCTAGTGAGAGCACAGATTTTGTATGGATACCCCCATAAGGAGGGGCCGCAGAGGGTAGGTGTCTATGGTTGAAAGCTTTGTCTTGAAAATATCTTAGAAGTGCAATCAGAGGTACGCACGTTTTTGATTCTTGGAAGGCGTAAATTTGTGAAAAAAATTCACTTCCAAAAAATTAGAGCTAAAAAAAACGGTCTTCAGTCTTCAACAAATACCGCGGAAAAAACCGCGCTGTAAGCAAATCGTATTTTGGAAAATTGAAAAAAAAATACTATTTTCTAATACCCCCCACCCTGTGCGCACGTCTTGGTGCAATATAAAATTCTCACCCTTCTCACCCTCCAAACCTCCTTAGGAGTTACGGGGTGATATGTGAAAAAAGGTCGATATTCAAGTTTGACTGTAAATAGGCACGGCAAAACCTCGATCAATCGACCCAATTTTATTACCCATTATTTATTTTTTCGAAAATGAACAAATAATATTTGCCCCAGCCCGATAGAAATTCGAAAACTCGATAAAAAAAAAACACTCTAACGCCCAGTGTATTTAACTAATAGGAAACTAGCAAATTCTTTTTTATCATTATGTAAATTTAAATGTTTATTTTATATTTGGGATAGAGATGATTATTATAAAATTAAATAATAATTGTTGAATTCAACTCATAGGACAATTGAGATTAATTTCGATCTATTTTAATTACATTTACGTGAATCTAGTTTTTGTAAATATTCACAGCTTTAGTAACGCTGATGGATGCGTTTTTTCTCCGATTTTGGCTTATTTTCAATCTTTTTCGGTGAATTTTTTTGGTTGAAAAACGCATAAACAGCAAAAATTAAGAATACACGCAAAAAAAAATTCGAGGTAGCAACTTTATTATAATTTATGTCGTGTTTTCTATTTAACATTTTAAGCTTGCAATGGGTAATCCGACTGAAGGTGAGGTTGCAGTTAAATATTTTGAAGACAATATGACGTAAACAAAAAAAAATTATTTGCATATTTTTAATGATTTTCAAAAAAATAATATATGATTTCGAAAATAAATAGAATTTATAGACTCCAGGAACGAAAGGATCATGTTGAAAATAAACATGTAGAGTATTGGGTTAAAACAGATGATATATATAAAACGACTGATAAATATTTTAATGAAATGTAAGATAAAAAAAACAATTTCGTTTTTTGATGCACTAAAAATCTAATACTAAACGTTTTAGGTGCTCTTGCATTGAAGATAATATGAAAAATATTGATGCTACGGACTCAGTTATAGATTCAACGGTCCAGCAAAGAGGTAATGATTTAGTGAACGAAAATAAATTTGAAGCCGATGACCAATTTGATGATACAAAAAAGCAAAATGACGAAAAAATTGCAAATGCGTATGTATAAAGTTTAACAGAAACTGCATTTTTCACCGGCCGACCTTTATACGCTCTAAAATATTTTTACTTCATTTTTGTGAAATTTAGGGGTACAGCCATACGTGTAGACGGGGGGAGAGGGGTGTTACCCCCTCTAAGATTTGAAAAAAATATTACCCTATGTCGATTTTACGTTTACGGTACGTAATTTACCTAAACTCCCTATTACTACGCTCACCATAAACGTGCGCGCAACATATGTATTGAACGCACCCATTTTCACGTGTAAATGTCACATTTCACGGAATAATTTACGCTACGGAAATATTTCGACGTGTGAAACATTTATTTACTTTTTTTTGTACGGCGTCGTAAACGTAACTTATTTATTGTTTTTTTATATTTTAAAGGTAATTGAACCAAAATAAAACAAATTTCAGTGTATTTGATAAATTTAATAGTTTTGTTGAATTTAATGCGGCAGAGGCAATTTCGATTTTAATTACTAATAAAAAATCAAATAATATTTAGCATTTTATCTGCTTTTTTATTTATTTTTAAGTGTTTACGTTAAAAAAAATAATAATTTTTTTAATCGCAAATATTACAAAAATACATCATCAAATACATATTCATATTGTATTCCATACATGAATTTTCTGTGGCCAAGAAGAAGAAATTGCGGAACGCTACCCGGCAAACATTTTCATAAAATGCGCACGTAAAGTGTACCTAGTGCGCATCTAGAGGTGCTATGCACAGACACGACCCTGAGCATCCAAAATGCAGTTTTTTAAAAAATGCTACATAAAATGCTGCATAATTAATGCGTTTGAAGTTGGCCGTAAGCCACACCATCCAAAATAAAAAAAAAATGTTGAATTTTTATGCAGCCTATTTATGTCGCATAATTTTTTCGGTATTTGCTGTCCAAAATGTAATATTATTTATGCAACGTAAATGTTTTCC
>JAABKK020056887.1:0-10887 GCA_011634745.2 Catotricha subobsoleta
AGAAGAAATACCTAATTCTGATTCGATAAGATCCACTTCAAGCAGATCAGCTCAGAATTCAGAAAATGTCGGCGATCTAAATACTTTTGATAGATCAAATCGGCATCTTAATAGACCAGGACCACTTTCAAGAAAAAGAAAATTAATAACAACCGAAACAGAATCTCCTAGGTCACTAAATGTAAACACTTCAAGTCAGCTTAATACTATAGGATCATCGCAGGCAATTTTAAGTAAAAGTTCATATAAGCCTGGCCCCCTTTCAGAAAAGAGAAAGAGAACATCATCAACTAATATCGAATCACCTGTAAATAATAATTCAGCACAAGTTTATTCATCACAAGAGTTAAATAGGACAAGACCACAAGAGAGAACAACATCGTCACAAATTCATAATGTAAGTGACAATGATTTATATGATAGGCTAGTCCGCAGAGACATTGGAATTAGCAGTTTTCACAGGGCAAAATCACAAGAGAGAAAAACATCGTCACAAATTCATAATGAATCTGAGTCAATTGCCGCGATTCCAACTCAGTCGGAATCAATTACATCGATGGAATCTCAATCTGATGCAATTGCACCGCTGCCAAGAAATATATCAGTCAGAAGCGTTGACCAGCCCCAGTCAAACAGAACAAGACCACAAGAAAGAACAACATCGTCACAAATTAATAATGAAAACGACGATCATATATATGCTAGGCTTATCCCCAGAGAGGCAAGAAGTATCAGTATTCACTCTGAGTCTGAAGCTGAATCAATTGGCGCGATGCCAACTCAATCGGAATCAAATACAGCGATACAGTCGCAATCTAATTCAATTGCACCGATGCCAAGAAATAGGCCAGTCAGAAGCGTTACTCAGTGGGAACAACCTGAGAATACTGCTCCTATAGTGCCATATCAACTTGCCGAAGTACATCGAAATTTCAGTCGTTTAACAGGCGGTTAATTCATCACCATTTCTCAGTGTTGTTTTATTTGATATAAAAAAACCGAAATGAAATATTTAAATTTAAATTTAGTAAATTATGTATTTTTCAAATTAGTTCTAAGTAATAAGTAATGCAGTGTGATATTAGTTTCTATGTTTTTGGAATAATGAATGAATTTGTAAAACCTCAAATATTTTTTATTGTAATTGAAATAATATTACAGTATAAGTAAAATTAATCAACAAATTAATTCGGCAATACTACATTTATATAAATCTTTTAAAATTCACAATAGACGTGATTGATCGATGAGTTCGTTAGATCTACTGTCATATTATGCTTGCCCTCATATGAGATTAATTTTTGTTTCAATAAATAATTTTAATCAGGCCCGGCCTTAGGCAAAGAGTTCAAAAAATACGAAAACATGAAAAAATTGGCCCAATTTTTTAACCAATTTTTTCATGTTTCGTATTTTTTAAACTCTTTGCTCACTTGTAATTTTATATTCGTCTCTCGTTCTTTTTTCACAATTTTTCAAGTCAAGTTCCTAGAAACTTGTGTGGAGTATGGGCATAAGGGAACATCCATAAATTATGTAACGCATTTGATATATATATATGGTTAATGGTTTTGTTACAGAATGTGACATGGTATATATATCGGTCACAAGCTTGCGTTACGTAACATGGATTGTTGTAAATTATTATTTATTAAAACCTGAAGAGTTGTATTAATTTCCTCAATGAATGATTTTTTTTGTTTTGGGGAAATTGAGAATTCCGTTACGTTACGGGATTGGTTTAGGGGGTTCAGGCCTGCGTTACAGGATATATTATATGCCTAAAAAATACTCATTTTTGCGTTACATAATTTATGGATGTTCCCTAAGTTCTAAATCAAAATAATAACAACAAAATAATAATTAATGCCGATGAATATTTATAGACAAATCAATGGTTAGATGGCGCGCGGCGTTTTTAGATTAATTAATTATATAATTTTACAGCTCGTATTATGAGGCATGAAACACTTTTTGTATATTCTTCCCTTTCGCACCTACAGAGTTTAGCTGTGATGCGCGCACAGTACAACCATATGTATGTAGTCATGCTTCATAATACGAACTGTAATTAGATATATTACATATTTTTCAAAGAGCCTCGCGGCGGAAATTTTTAATTGAGCCCCGCGTCTGCTAAGGCCTGCACTGATTTTAATAATAATTTTAATCTTACATTTCGACATTTTCAATCAATGTAATGTAAACTGAGTTTAACTTTAACTGGCCAACATCGGGCATTTAAGTTAAACTCAGTTTAAACAAAATTTTGTATGAGAAAACCATGTTTAGCTCCATTAAAAAAATGATCATCCTGAAGTTAGCGTAAATCAACTTAAATCAAAAGCTCCGTTAAAGGGGGGATGCTTGCAGGCTGTGGGTGGGGTCATTTAAAAGCTTAGCTTATTAGCTATCTCTCCTAAAAATGTGGTGTCCTTCCTATGTTTCGGAGGGGTTTGGCATTAAAATCTAGCTTTGACAAAGACTATATCACACTTTTATGTCAGCCAAAGTAGATTCTACCAACATTTATATTTCAGCCCAAAGCATAGGAATGGCATCATTTACGCTGGATTTGTGCTAACTTTAGGCTAGATTAAGGTGTCCCTCTCCTCCTAAACATAGGAATGCCGCCACCCCTTTGGGGATACACAGCAAATGGTCTTAGCGTTCAAATGACCTCACGCCCACCCTGCAAGCACTCCCCGTTTAACGAAGCTTTTGTTTTACGCTAACTTCAGAATTGTAAAAAAATGTCATAAATTTAAACTTAGTTTAAACTTACATTTAAACTGATTTTAATAAAGCTCGCGTAATTCTCATTTGATTCAGTCACAAGAGTTTTCATTAGATTGGTCAGCGGCTGATGATAATGAAAAAAGCAAAGTTATATACCCACCCGCAACTCAGATTCAGATATATTTATTTATTTTTCCACAATGAAGTCTTTCGGTACTAAAAAGTTGATGTATTTTTTATATTTTTAATAGATAGGATTGCTTGTAATTACCTCTAGTTTATACTTAGTATAAAAAAAAGTAGGTACTAAAAAACTGAAAGACCTCATTAATAAAAATTGATCGGCTATATTGAATTCTGTTAATTATCAAAATAATATTAATACGTCATTTTTTTTTGTTATTGGATCAAAAATTAAGCGAGATTACTGGAGTTTTGTTAAGTTCATTTTAAATAACGATAATACGTATAATTCCATCTAATTTCGCTAGTCACCGGAAGATGTGTTAGGTGGTATAAAATATATACCAATTTAATCATTTATTTATTGACGTTCATATCAGAAATAAATACGAATAAATATATTATATTATATATAGGTACATATTATGTACTGGAATTTATTATTATAAGTTGGACATAAGTATTTCAGATCTATTTTTTTGTAAATGAATTTCTAGTGAAAGTGTTGGTGTAATTAAAAAATAAAGTATTCCATTATATTGATTAAATACATTTTTTATATTGAAACATTGAAAAATTAAACTGTCTAAGAAATTGTGTTATAATTATTTGGATTGCATATTTTTAATTTTTAGTCTTTTCTATTTTTACGATATCAATCAATACATTTCTACGCCATCAATAATATATTTTTGTTTGCATAGTGATAATTTGCGTAATTATTATAATTTAAGCAATAAAGTATTTGCTGATTCATTATCACTACATTTGCATACAAAATTTAACTAAAACCACATACGCCGTTTATGGTCATTTTATAATCCAGCGATACTTTCGCAAATTTGTAAATTAAAATAGAAATAAAATAAAAGAAAAAAAAAATGTCAACAAACGATAAATTAAGGTTTGATGGTCGTGTAGCGGTTGTTACAGGGGCTGGAGCAGGTTTAGGACGTGAATATGCTCTACTATTTGCTGAGCGTGGAGCAAAAGTTGTTGTTAACGATTTAGGTGGAAGTATTAATGGCGAAGGGAATTCACAGAAGACAGCCGATGTAGTTGTGGATGAAATTCGATCAAAAGGTTTATAGTTCATTTTTCCTTATACTTTTTTATAAATTCTTACTTTATTAACTTGAAAAATAATGTTTAAGGTGGAGTGGCTTGTGCTAATTATAATTCGGTAACCGACGGTGAGAAAATTATTCAAACAGCTTTAGAAAATTTTGGCCGAATCGATATTTTAGTAAATAATGCGGGCATTCTTCGTGATAAAAGTTTTGCAAGAATATCAGAACAGGTATATAATATTTAAAAACACTTGCAATTCGCTTCAACATTAACTTATTCTATTCTTAGGATTTTAATTTAATTATGGATGTTCACCTTAAAGGCAGTTTTAAAACTACACAAGCTGCCTGGCCAGTTTTCAAAAAACAAGGTTTTGGTCGTATTATCATGACAACTAGTAATTCAGCAATATATGGTAATTTTGGTCAAGCAAATTATAGGTAATTATTTATTCAATTTTAATATACGATTATTTTGTTGAAATTGCTTATACATTGTTGGACATTGAATATTTTAGCGCTGCAAAATTGGGTCTTATTGGTTTGGCAAATACACTTGCAATTGAAGGTGAAAAAAATAACATTTACTGTAATTGTATTGTGCCAACAGCAGCATCACGTTTAACAAAGGATGTCTTACCAGAAATTTTATATAATGAATTGAGTGAGTTTTTCTTCAGAGTTAAATTTTAGTTTACATTTATTGATTGACTAATTATTTAATGTTTTATAGAACCAAAGCTTATTGCTCCAGTAGTTGTGTATTTGTGTCATGAATCCAATACAGAGAATGGTTCAATAATTGAATCCGCTGCTGGGTGGGCAACAAAAGTATGGATATTCTTATAAATTTAATATTGCTAATAACTAATCAAAATTTTTGTTAGAAATTAGAGATAAAACTTCAAACTTTTAGTAATCGAAATATTTGTTACAGTTGCATATGGTACGTGGTAAAGGTACTGTACTTCGTACATCATTATCGGAAGATGTCACACCTGAATATGTACGTGATGTTTGGGGAAAAATCACAGATATGACAAATGCTGAACATTTAAGTACAATAACCGAAGCTACTGGTGGATTAGTTGAAATTTTAGATAGTACTAATGGTGATGTTAATAACAACAGTCTTGTCAAAGATTCAAATAAATACACTGACAAATTTACATTCAATAACAAAGATTTAATTCTTTATGCTTTAGGTGGTAAGCAAATTGTATATTATATTTAATTTAAACTTTCTCTAAGGATATATGCATTTCATTTAAAAATAAATATTTATTAATCTATTTAGTTGGAGCTACTGTCAAAGATTCAATTGATTTAAAATTTTTGTATGAAAATCATCCAGAATTCGCTCCGCTACCAACTTACTTTGTAATGCCTGGCTTATTATTGCAAATGTCAACCGATATAGTTGGTTCATCATTGTCACATACCGAAATTAATTTGACACAGGTTTATATGCACATTAACATTTAGTTTGCTTCATAAAATGTTTTTGTAAATTAATTATTTAAACATTTTATAATTGTTTTTTTTTTTTAGATTTTGCATGGGGAACAGTATTTAGAAGTGATTGATGAATTACCTCTTGACGGTGTATTAACAACAAATGGTGTTGTTGTTGATGTTATTGATAAAAAATCTGGCGCTGTGGTTGTCACCGACTGTAATTATTTAAAGGCTATAAATGTTTATTAAATATTAATTACATAAATGGTATTTTATTAAATCAGGTGACACATACGATCAAAATGGTAAACTTTTATTTAAAAATCAGTCGGCAACATTTATTGTTGGTGCTGGTAATTTTGGTGGTAAATCTACATCATCGAAAAATGTTATTCCGGCTGTTCCAGTTCCAAGTCGACCAGCAGATTCAGTTGTTCAATATACAACAACTATCGATCAGGCTGCATTGTATCGGTAAAAATTACAAGAAAAAAAAACTAAAATAAATTAAATTCAAAATTAAATGAAATATTCTTAATTAGACTATCAGGCGATCTGAATCCATTACATATTGATCCAGATTTTGCTAAAATTGGAGGTCAAAAAGTTCCAATCATGCATGGACTATGTACATTAGGTAGATATTTTTTTTTTATAATACTTCTTGAATAAAAAATAAAAAATTAAAAAAAATCTTTTTAGGATTTTCGGTTCGTGCAGTATTACAAACATATGCCAATAATGATCCCACATTATTTAAAGCAGTTAAAGTTCGTTTTACAAAACCAGCCATTCCAGGACAAACATTAAAAGTTGAAATGTGGAAAAATGGTCAACGGATTCACTTCAAAACCAGTATCAATGAGACGGGTGTTGAAGTTATTACAGGTTATTTAACTATAATTACATTTAATTTATTTTAAATTATATTTAGTTTTGAATTGTGCTTTTCGTATTACTAGGAGCATATGTTGATTTGAAGAAAATTGTTTTGCAAGAAAATAAAACAAATGTCACATCATCCATTGCGTTGAAAAGTGATGCTGTTTTTGGTAAAATTAAAGATCGTATTAGCGAGGATTTAGCGAAAGCGAAACAAATCAATGCCGTTTTTATGTATCAAATTACACAAAATGGACAAACTGCTAAGGAATGGAGTAAGTCAATTCGATTGTATATTTATTAACCAATTTCAATTAACATAAATTGCCTATTCTGTAATTCGAATAATTTCAAATGAATTTACAAAAAAAAAAAAAAGTGGTGTAAACTTGCATCACAACTACCGTTGTCTAGTGAAAATCACTCTTTTTAATTTAATAATTCTTAAATTCTCATCAATTATAGCAATCGACCTAAAAGCTGGTGAAGTATACGAAGGAATTGCGAAAAATGCTAAAGCCGATACAACTCTAACTATAAGTGATGATGATTTTGTGGATATAGCATTGGGTAAACTAAATCCGCAATTAGCATTTATGAAGGGGAAACTTAAAATTACCGGTAATATTATGTTAACACAGAAATTAGTTCCATTCTTAAAAACTGAAGCCAAGTTGTAAGATATTGGCTTTTGTATATTATTTTCTTTTTCTTATTTGGTATCCGAACAAATTATTAAATAATTTTATTATGGGGCTTATTAATTAAATCATAAAATTAGTTTAAGGTACTTGATGTACATTGGGTGATATTATTAAAGTTATGCAATTTTTTTTTATATACAAAAATAAATTTTTATTATAACTTAACTTCATTGTTTATTTTTAATTTTTTTTATTTTATCCCATAAATATTTGATCAGATGGCTGTACGATTATCAGTTAACTATGTATTGCATGTAGTACGAGTTATGTGTTGTACACTAAGTAGTTATGTATGTATTTTACATATTATATATCTATAAAAATTTATATACATTCTAATCTGGGTTATCCGGGTGAGTTTCGAGAATTATAATTACATATATGTAAGTATGTAGCTATTTAATTTGTTTTTAAATATAATTATGTCTAGTTCCTTGATTCTATATAAGCTCATAAAATACGGAATAAATATTGTTTGTAGGTTTCTACCACTCAAGATTCTTATATAAACAAAAATAAATAGAAAGTCTCTCTTAGCGTACTCAACAAACAAACAAACAAACAAAAAAAAAAAAGAAAAAAAAAAAACTGATCGTATTTAATATTTGTAGATGAATAATTTTATTTATTTTATTTTTAAATAATTTAACATTTTAATAAAAGCAGATGTGTGGAGATGTATTGGTATTATATATGTTATAAATTATACATATATTTATTTAAAATATCGTAAATATAAGGTGTGTATTTGTGTAATGGTTATTGTTGAATAGGTAACTAATAAACTTATATCTATTAATTAACACTATTGTTAATTGATTTACAGATACACACGAAATACTATATGTATCTGCTTATCATTCATTTATGACTGACTGATAAATTTAATTATTAATGACTATTTTTTTTTGTTGCACTTTGTTATTATATTAGCTGCTTAGATAAAACTTATATCACAAAAATTACAATGTATTAATGTAAATTAACAAGGTAGAAAATCAATGTGCATGCAACTATATTAATACTGAAATTAATAAAAATAAAATATTAATAGATAATTAACATCTAACGTAAAATTAATAAAACTAAAAAAGCATTACAGCAAAATATATAAATAAATAGTTAAATTAAAATAGTAAGTATTTAGGTACCAATTAATTGATACAATTGAATTTTTAAGATTATTTAGAAATAAATAGTTGCCATTTCTATTTTAATTTGAAGATTGTTCAAAAATCATAAAATAAAAATTGATAATTAATAAATTAGTTTTCATACGAGAAAAAAAAATAAAAAAAAAATAGGAAAAACTTAAATGGTTTAACCAACTGAATGAAATGCGTGAAATCATAAAAAATACTTTTTCTAGCTGGCTTAATTTACATATGAATTCGGAGACGATTATTATTTAGAATGATGAATGTTTTTAAACTAAATTAAGTTGTACTTAAATGGTTCCAGTTGAGCTTTCTGCATTTTTTTTTCTTCTTTTTTTTATTGTCATTAACTGTATTTTATTATTTTTTATATCGAAAAATGACTTCATCAATGTAATCAACATCGTCCCAAACTTGTACTGATTTTATGTCACCAATATCGAATTTATGCTCAAATTGATACTGAAAACAACGCCCATCATCTTCTGAATAAACAATAATTTCACGTTCCGTAAAATGAAATGTTAATATAAATGGTTGACCTATATATTGTTAACATAGAAAATAAAAATAAACATTAAATAGTAAACATAAATAATTGTAAATATTGTGTAATAAAAATTAAAGTACCATTTCCTTCAATCCATGTATTGTCTTCGATAATTTCATCGTTCCAAGTACCGTCTGTCTTAAAATTATGTACAACCGTATTACTAGCAAATATCGTTTTAAAATGGTATGCAATATTTGGTGGATTTGGGCAACATTCCAATGAAAAGTTTACGGAAAATCTATTTTCATAATAATAACAATAATTAAAATTAAATGGTTTGTTATAAAGCAACTAGAAATACATACTAAGTATTTATCGTTAATTTACATTGCATTTGTAATAATCAATCAAGATAACGGCTTTAACATGAATTTCAAAACATTATGTAAATTGTAAAAAAATTCTAACGAAATAGATGTCGTGTACGTTGGCGCGAAAAATTATATGCAATATTTTCTTTATGCATGAATATATATATTATATATATACTATGCAGTATACATATTACATATATAACTGCAGATAGCTCGGAAGCTAAATTTAAACATAAGTTAGGAATTTCTGTCTAACAGGGCTGCAAAATTCGATATTTTTTCTTTTACTTTAATTACCTTCTTAATTCAGAGAAACTAAAGAAAAGAAAAGAAAAAAAGCTCAATTAAAATTTGCTCATAATGGTTGACTATATCGATTTATTTTTTCAACGGATATACGGACAAAATGTGATAATTTTAGTTCGAACTAATATATTCTCGATAGCAGCAGTATGTAATAAATTACCTAATTCACAAAAACAAAATTTCAATTTATTTACTTGTTCATTATTTTTTCTTTTTTTTTTTTTTGCTTTATCATCTAATTGTTTCAGAATCATTTACAAAATAACCCAAGTATGTGGTATTTATTCAGTTAATAGTTACATAGCTTAACAAATAAAAAAAAAAGCCGGATATAATTTTCTATTATACTTATATGTTCGAATTGATAAGATCAGTTTGTAAATCCATTTTCATGAAATCAATGTTTGCAACCCTGTCCTGAATTATATAAAATATGATCGTAACAATCATATTAAATTATATATATTTATAATTGAAGTTCATTGATTTATTGTTATTTGTGTTACGAACATATCTTTAAATAAACTTACAGCTCAGCGTGATCTTTAATTTTTCCTTTGATGATTACTTCATCACCAATTTGGGTTGGTTTTGGTAAAATAGCTATAAATGGTCTAACCGTCATTTTGTTGTTGTTGTTGCTGACTCTTTAGTTTCACTTTTAATGCACAATTCGTTTTATTTTTATGAATGTACTTTTTTTGTTAATTCTAGTCTGGATCCGGTACGATGAATGCTTTAATAGTATTCGTTAATTAAGAGCAAAATACTTCTCACAATACAATAGTTTCTTGTTTTGCATGACTATTATGTAAAATCGAAGGTATTCATAAATTGTGTTTATTTTTTTATTATTTTTAATAATAAATTTTAAATAATTCTAGTCAAATTAATTTTATCTAGTATTTTCTTATTTTTTTTTATAATTGATCACCCAAAATTTATTAAAACACTTCATTTAAATTTACATGAAATCACGAAAGATATTAATGTTTCTGTTGGAATTTGTATTATATATGGAAGGCATTAGTCATTAATTTTATTTAAAATCAATCAAAAAAAAAATAAATAAATAAAATTCTTATTAGCGATGATAACACTTTACGCAACTTACAAATATGCACTAAGCACTTCTAAAGATAATTTTTTTTATATTTAATACTGAAATAAGTACAAACTGTGTATTTACTTGAATTGTATATTATCAACACATATCAGACAAACAAATGTTTTATAAGACACATTTTTTTTTAAGGCGGTAATTTTAAATGAGTGTAAATATATTATTAATAATTTATAATGAAATGTTTGTTGTGCACGATTGAGATGTTTCTACTAATATATGTTTATATTATACAACTATTGTTTTATAACCTCAAATTCATAGAATTTTCTCTAATTGTGTTTGTCAAAAATTATTGCTATGGCAATCTCTCCTTTTTTAGCTGATACCGTACACAATTATTGAACCCTATCAGAACAAATTGAAGTAATATTTTAAATAATTAAATTCATTTGATC
>JAABKK020056909.1:0-10885 GCA_011634745.2 Catotricha subobsoleta
AAATTTTCATTGTATATGTAAATTGTAAATACAAATTGTATTTACAAATTGTAAGTTTTGTGAAACAGGGCCCTGCACGGACAAAAAATGTATGTCCGTGTCCGAGACCAAAAAATGTATCCGTGCAGACCTCTAGTCCTCTACTATATAGTACAACCAGCTTAATTTAAATTGTTTTATGTTTCCTTCGTTTATTCGATTGCCGCTAAATCGATGAAAATCGTACAAAAAGAGAACAATATATTCGACTGTGAATGAGCACTCGTTGTTATTCGAATGATTTTCATGCGAATATGTGAGCTTTGAAATTACGAAGAAGACATAAAAGAATTTAAAATAACCAAATAGTACTACATCGTGCGTACGAAAGTATACGAACAATGTGTACCATGCGAATAATATTCGACTGATTCAAGAATTGACCCCCAGGCCCCCAGGTCTGTATTGAAGAAATAAATATTATTTTAAATTTTGAATGAACGATGGAAATTCTTAAAACAGATTTTCACAGCATTAGATTCATAATGAGAGATGAGATTCGGATTGTTACCGTAAACATATTTTAATTGTAAATTAAATTTATTGTTCATATCGAGGATTCTGCATTTGTATAGTTGTTGACTATAATTGTTGTTTTTATGCGCTTATAAATGAATTAAATGATGTTAGACTAAGTAATAATTGTCTTACTTCCTGGACAGTTTTTAAAAGTAAATAAATAATGAGCGATACAATTTTAGTAAGCTACAATTAAACAAAAACATTAATGATAATTATTTTAGCAATACTTTCTAAATTTATTAAATTAATAAAAAAAATAATAATGGAAACAAAACAAATATTGATTGGTCAACATTTTTGATTTTAATATGTAAAATAAAGTTATTCTTTAACAGAAAACAAAAGTATTAATTTAAAATTAAAAAATATATAATTATATATATATATAATATATTATTTATTTATAATAGCAGCAAAGTCAATACTAATAATTTATCGATTAAAAGTTCTTGGTGGCCTTATACTACCACGCATTCTACCTCGTGCCGGTGGAGTACCACTGAAGTGTGTTGTAGAGAAATGCGAACTCATGACAGGCTCTGATGTTGCCGTACGGAAATGTTGTTGCTGCGTTGTTTGTTCATGTGCTCCATGATTTGTCCATGTTGATGGTGAATTAGTTCGGCGTATTCTGAAATTATAAAACAGATAACATGTTAATAAAGCAAACCGCATTTATCTAGCATTAGATCTAATATAAAGTAACTTACGTTTGTCTATATATTCCACCTGGACTACTTCCAGTCATTCCAATTCGTCCACGATCAAAACCTCTTCCTCTACCACGTGTTCCACGAATATTAATAATTTCTCTAGACAATTTATTGTAACCAGTGGGGCCGGTAGGCTGTGCTCCACAGGTTTCCAATGCAAGAAAATCGTCAACATGCAAGGACGGTGGTCTTGACGTATTTGGTGGCCGCGATCGAAATAGATCACCGCGGGTAGGTGGTGTTCTGGGAAAACCACGACCACGAGTAATATAAATTTTCTTCTCGGGGCGTCCTGTTGTTGGTTCAACTTCCACACGTCTTGTTCGGAAACAAGGTGCTGTTGTTGTACGTTCACGATTTGATTGTGGCGATGCTGATAAATGTAGCAAACGTTTGCAATCGGATGTTAGGTTCGTTTCAGGTGGTAAACAGGTTTTGATCATTTCAATTAAATCACATGAAACTTGATCTGCACCAATTGTATCAGACGCTTCATCAATTCGTGATGGTGATGGACGTGCACACCAATAAGCGGTTGTTAACTGTTCAGCAGTTCCTGCTCCAATACGGTCAGTTGTTATTAATGTGAAAACAGGTCGTAAAGAATATTGAATTACTATGCCGTCACTTTGTGGAAACGCTGGTTCACCAGCTGGTGAATCCTGTGAAATATCTCGGGCAGAATAGGTACTTAGGCCATTATCCAAAATCTTTAAAACATTTTTTAAATTGAAAATGACATCTTCAACTTGTGCCTTTGTGTCATCAGTATCTTCTAACTGTGACAGAATTGTATTTAAATGATTTTCTAATGAAATTAATGGATGTAACGCTACTGTAGAGACGTCATCATTATCAATCGATTTGTAAGTCAAAATGTTTGCTAAATCATAGCCAATAATTGCATATGAGCGGTCGGCTTTGACCAAATCTGTTCGAGCCAATGATTGAAAAAATAATAAAAGTGTTATTAAAATTTCTTGTGCATTGGTATCTTCTTCAGCGGGAGCGCATATACTTGATAGCTTTGCAAATAATGATTCTTTACGCTTTTCTAATAATACTCGCAATTGATATGTAGTGTAACTAGAAATGAGAAAACAGAAAATATAAATAAAATATTTGATTATTTAAGTAACAAAATAACATAAAGGAGGAAGGTATAAAAAGATATAAAGAAAACAAAAATATTTTTTTTTAATTTCTCTTACTGTATTTAATTATAAAAATATTATAAATTTTCGAAACAAACAAAATGTACTAAAAATCAATATGGAAATCATTATTATATTATCTCAATTATATCAGCTTTTCTGATATCCGGAATCTTAATTTCATCAAAGTCAATATCATCTAAATTATCGTGTTCATAATCAATACGTTTTTCCGGTATTTCTTCGTACAAATCTCTAAATTCAATTTCAGTGAATTGGCCGGATTCTGGTGATTCTCCAATAATTTTATCACCGCTAAATTGACTGGATAACGGTGATTCATAATCCGTGGGTGGTAAGATTCTACGAACAATATCAGCACGATCACCAAAACGATGATCATATGGTAATGTTCGATAAAATGGTGTTTCTAGTGTTGATGCTGCCGTTCGACATTTTATATGAATAAATAAAAGTATTAATAAGCATGTAACACCAATCAATAAAATGCATATCGTTAAAACTGCCGTATGTTTTGGATTGCGTCGCTTTTTTTCAATTGGTGGCATTGGTGGAAATCGCTTTTGATCATCATTATAATGATCATGTAAATTTCTCTCGTCATTTGAATAAAATACACACTTTAATCCATTGGTATTAATACGGTCGGTAAATTTAACGTAAATAAATTTTGTTGTGAAAGTATGTGGTTCCAGTGATGAAAAATCCATTACCCACGCACAACTCCACGGATTTTCATCGATAATAAATTTTAATTGTGGTGATGACAAAAAGATAGCCGGATCAATATTTAACGATTTCAATTGATTAAATGATAGATCAATTAATCGTAAATAGGAATTATTTTTAAATGCTTTTCGTGTGATTGTATCGATATTATTGTGATGCATTATTAAATATTCTAAATGGAAATTTTCGAATAGAAAATGTTCATCGACCACCGTCAATTCATTATAACTTATATCTAGTTTCTCAAGTGATTTTAATGAATTTTGTTTAAATGAAATACTTTTCAGTTTATTATGGCTAACATTTAACATTTGTAGTTTTACAAATTGATTAGTCGGGAAATCTTCTAAATCATTACAAGCCAGATTTAATGTTACTAATCGTTTAAAATTGTCTGTTGAATTTTGCTTCAAATTAGCAATGGTTGTATTTTGTATATTAATTGATTCGAGTAATTTGGCATTATTTAAAATTGCATTCCAATTGATTTCTTTAAGTGAAAAATCAAATAGTTTTATATTATTTAAAGAAGCTATTCGTTTTAATGTTAATTGATCATCGTATATAATTAATGATTCTAATGTTGATGCAAACACTTCAAATGCATTATTATGAATCCACTTCATATTATTTTGTTTCAATATCAATTCTTTTAATTGAATTAATCCAATTAAGCTTGTTTCATTGATTCCATGCATCAATTCATTATTAGTTAAAATTAATGTTTCCAAATTTTTAAATTCCGAAAATGTACCACTTTTTATATCACCATTTACTTTAAACATTTCCAAGGTTAGATGTTTTACATTCATTGGATCTGGGATATATTCAATGCCGATAATGTTTTCATTATGTTGACGACTATTCACTTCACAGCCATTTAATGAAATCACTTCAATATTATTATAGCGCTGAAATAAACGCGCTTTATTTTTATCCGATGTTATTTTTGGTTTATTCGATGATGCATCTGATTCTGTTAAACAATTGATATTAACGGGAAAACTTAAACTGATGTTTTTACGTGTAAAATTTCCAATGACATTACATGTATCTGATTCGGTCCAACAATATTCATTTAGATTTGTGTTTATTGTTTTGGTTGTTGCTGTTGTTGTCGTAGCATTATTATTTGCGGTCACGCAACTTTTTGATATAATTAATAAAATAATAATTTCGATTAGACTCATCATTTTATAAATACTCTATCCTGTTTTGTTTCCGTACCGTTTTGTTTATTTACTTATTTAATAATGCGCGGATAATTAAATAGCCATAAAAGAAAACCACACTGCAAACTGACGATAAAATCTTTTACTTTGCTTTAATTTTCAAATACTGACCAAATTAACTTAAAACTTAATTCAATTTTCGATATTTTAAACAAATTAAAAAAAGAGCACGTAGTTTTTTTTTTTTAACTGCTTAATGTTTATCTCATTTCTAAATTTGCGCCGGCATAAAGAGAATCACACCACACGTATTCAGTATTACCAAACGTCTGCGTAAACTGTGATCGATCTTATACTGAAAATTTCATGCGATTGCGTTGGTTATTTGTTCATAGTAGCGTTCGACTATAATTCGAATGCGCAGCTCAAACATATATTTCCTTGGCCTCTACTGTCGAAATGTTCTTTTTATGTAAACAAATATGTCTCTAAATTTAGATTATTTATTTTGTTAATTGAAAGATGGAACATGTTTCGCATGCGTTATGCTAATAATTATTAGATAATCAATTTCGATATTAATATTGAAGTTTTTCAATATGAAAATTTAAATAAAATAAAATATTTTGTACCGCATAGTTTCTTCGGAATGTTTACTATAAAATATAGTATATATTAGTTAGTTATAAGTATATTGTCGACATAAATGTTTTATATACAGAACAAAAATGAACAACGCTGCAGAAATGAATTTAAATTTAGAGATTATTGTAGTTTTCTAGTATCGTTTGGTTGCTCAATAATGTAAAATGTAAAAAATAGAATACACTAATTGATTTTGGAAAACTTCAAATAGAAATTTTTAAGTTGGTTTATTTCTGCCAAAATGAATGTTTCAGTAATGTACATATATTAATCTTGAAATAGAAATGACTTACATGCTTGCATACATATAAATGTGATGACCTTTTTTGTAAAGAGGTACTTAGGAATGTGATGACCTTTTTTTCTGCATTCACTAACAATAATAGCCTACTCAATACTACTCAACACTCAAATAGTTCAAATTTACTGCCCGCGTATGCATGTATACTGATTTAGACAAGATCACCAAAAATTATTTTGCACATAAACTGTTTTTCTACTGTGAATATTAAATTATGCTTTCGAATAAGACTTAATATATTAATTATAAAAAAAAAGAAAATACTCACTCATACTCCGTTAATATCATCATTGTCTTCAATGCAGCAAATTGACACGAATATGTACAAGCTCTTTCATCCAATATTAAAAAGTGATCCAACACAGATGCAATAATTCCCGGTAGACATTCCTTTGGTGGCAGTGCACACGCTAACGCTGTTTCAGCCGCTATCGATGAATTTTCAATATTATCATTGCTAATTACCAATGAAATGTCAGCATTTAAAATTGTATGAAAAATATTTAAAACATATTCTTGCATTTGAATATGAATTGGTATTAGTGACAATGGTATAGATGCTGGAGTTGTTGAGAGTATTTTCACAAAAAAATCATATACTTTGCCATGAAATATTGATAAGAATGCTACTTTTATACATGGATAACATAATATATTTGATAAAAATCCTAACAAACGTTTTGCCTGCGGATTTATATTTGATGCGGTCGATGATGATGATATTGTCGATGACATACTAGTAACATTATTACCATTCTGATGATCAGATTGCAATGATCCAATTGTATCAACCAATAATAAATCAATGACAGCTTTAATAACCAACAAGGACATATTTGGTGCAAGGTCAGCCAATTGTCCAATAACCCGACTTAGTAAATCCAATAATGGCGAATATGTTGATGTGCATAATGTTTGAATAATTTCTGAGATTAATAAACTCTTTGGATGTAGATGAGCCGACCATAATTGTCGTTCGGTTATTAACCGTGATGATTCAGTTTGTGTCAATCGTCGCCTTGTTTGAACAGGCAGTGGAATTGGTAGTAAATTTGTAAATAATACTAAACCAGGCATAAATGTGTATGGTCCAACTAAAATATATTTGCATAATTCACCAATCATTTGTGTCCATAAGCTCTTATGGATGGATTCAGTATCGACACCAGTTATTGGAGTTGGTTGGGTATAAGCCATTAATGTTTTTATAATTTCTGATTGAATATTTTGAGCATCAATGGCGGCAACCGATTGTGACGGAACATGCGACATTAAAGTATAAGTTTTCAGTATTGGTTCTATCGCCGTTAAATCCTTGTATTCTGTATTACGACATTCAATTACATACGTTAACATTTTACGTAATATTTCAATTGTGGGTAAAATAATTTGTGTCGCTAAAACACCTTGATTGGTGGACAATGTTGATGCATGTACAGCTGGCTGTGCAAAATATGATGTTAATTTATCAAGAATTGAAATACACGTTGAAATACCATCAGCCGAATAAAACTGCAAAATAACGCATTTATGTTTAAGTTCGGTATGGTGCTGTTGGTGCTGAATTTCCGTATGATTTTGAATTGAAGAGAATGGTGTAGCTACATCACCTGCGCTATCTGATAAATTATTACAATTGCCGGTCATAACAGTTGGAATTGTCAAATACCGAATTAAACGTAATGCCATTATTAAATCAGCCGGAAAAGTTGTGATAAATTCTAAATTTCGCTTTATGATTTCACACAATGGCAGAATATTATCATAAGACAATGCTGTTGGAATATCTAATGGTTTTAAATAAACGGCCAATTCTTGTAGAATCGCTGCAATTTGTGGTTCAAATTGATCGTGCGATTTAATTAAATTTAATAATGTTTGACCATGTACACGTAAATAATCCAAATTTGTTGATGCATATCGTACGGTCATATCAATTAAATCAATCGCATAACTTAATACAGGACTTTTATTTAATTTTAATGAATCAGCAGCAACAGCGATCGATGTAGTACTATTGCCAACATTAGTAATATCAGTTGTTTCTGGTGGACATGGTGCAGTCATCATAATTAATTTTTTTTCACGTTCAATTTGTGTCAAAATTATAATTATATTGCTATTTATTGTAATTGTATTAACAACATGAATACGTCCAATTTGATTTCCAGCCACTGCAAGACTATAAAGAGTGTGCAAAAATTCGACTAATTGTTCGTCACGATTTTCTGTTATGTCCGTTAAATGTGCAATGGCATCTAAACAAAATTTAGTTTTCATCTGAAAAGTTTACATAAGAATTAGCAAGTCTTTATTTCGTATATTCTATATAATACCATTAAAACTCACCTTATAAGATATTTCAATGCCTAAAAGATGCATCTTTGTATCTTCATAAAGAATATTTTCAAAATAATGTGTTGGTGGTACAGCAGCTCTTTCCGAATCACCTTTTTCGATTGGCTGAACTTGTAACAAACATTTTGCTAGTACATTTGTTGAAGAAATATTTTCATTTAAATATTCAAGACCACTATCAGTGCGGCAAAATGATTCTAGTAGATCTAATGTAACATCTAAAATTACTTCATTAACCAATAACGCATTATTGTTTGAAATAATTAGTAGTAATGACTCTAACAAAGCATGAATACGAAAATATGCAAGGAAACTGTTGATTGTAGATTTTGCTGCAGTCGCATCAATAATATTATCAAATTTAGTAGCTACTGGCAAGAAACGTTTAGGTTGCGAATAGCTTTGCGCATTCCATGTGTAAGCGGCATACACTTCATTTAAGCAAGTATTAAGTAAACTTTGATCAGCTAAACGATCTTCTTTTGTAGCCTCACAATTATTTTCCAACACAAAATTTCGTGTAATAATGTCACGTATTGTTTGCAGAGATTCGTACAAATTGATTTTTTTCAAAATTGACTTCAGAGCAAATTTGACTCGGGTTAGTGGATTCTCATGCAATGCTTGTATTAATTTTTGATATCCATTTTTGTTGTTTCTAATATCACTTACATCTGTGTCGAAATCGATCTCGTTATTATTCAAAAAAAAATCAATTGAACATTTTGTATCTAAACAAGCATATATTGCCTTACAAATCATCAGCTTAATGGATAGCGCCATATAATTTTGTCCATAAAGTGCAAACAAATATGCGAAATAGTCAAATTTTTCGTTATAAATTAATCGCTCCACGAATATTTCATCACAACCGAGTAGTTCAATAAGTCGAATTCCACATTTAATATGTCGAATTTTATAACCAGGCTGTTGTTGTGCATTAGCACAATCAAAATTTAAACCAATTTTAATCCAATCGACTAATTGTTGCATATTCGTTTTAACTAGTATATTAATCATACGCAAACGCTTTGCTGTTGTTAAGTTAGTTAGATTATGGATTAAATTTAAAATTTGTAGTAATTGCTCTGTAGCATGAACCCAATTTTCCTTAGTTTCAAATGTTTGAAATTCCATAAAAGATTTTGCGTTACATTCAATTTCTTTTATTTTAAATCGATGTAAACATTTTGTTGCTAGATCAATCAATTCTTTTGCATTTGTATTGATATCATCAGGGTAACTAAAGCATTGCAGCTCTTCTGTAAATGGATTAAATTGCTTTAAAGAAGAATCTGCTGGCGAATCATCATCATCGTCGTAATCTAAATCATATTGTTCAAATGTGTCATCACCAATTTCTTCATCACTTAATATTGGCTCAAAAGGTTCACCTAAAATAGTAAATTAAGATTTTAGCCATCGTATTAAACATAGCATTTAGTAAATATTACCTTGGGACATTGCATCATCTTCTGGTACTGTTGCTGACGGTACAATACTACTCAGACTTCCAGCATTGCCCTCATCTGTTGCCGATTGTGGACTTTGAACTGATTTAACACTACCATGAAATTTATGTTTCGGTAAATCATCAGAAAGTCGACGTTCTGGTGTTCGTGGTGGTCGACGTACTACTGGTGAATGTACCACTTCTGGTGAAGGTGTTCTTGGAGGACGCCCTTGAGATGGAGGCGTTCGACGTCCAGTCGAAGAGTCATAATCTCGGGATTTTGATAGTTTTTTATCACCACGATCATAGGATCTTCTACGTCCCGTATGACGATACTCTGGACTTTTTGACCAGTCGCGTTTCGATGTAGATCGTCGAGTATTTTGATCAGAAGGTGATCGCGATCTGCGCGATGATCTTGGAGATGGAATGATTGCAGTTTTGTTTGTGTCATCTTCACAATCCCAGTTTTCACTCTCAGAAGATTTTGCACGAGAATTATTTGTAATTACAGTGCTACCTCCAACCACCCAACTTTCCGTATATTGTCGCGAGACATCTTTTTGAGATTGCGATGATGATTGCTGTGTTATTGTTTGTTGTGAAGAAGTTACACCTCCGATTTCATCATTTCTAACAACACCACTACTTCCACTATAATAATTTGAACCTTGATTTTTAATAAATTGTTGATGCTGATCTTGCTCGAATAATTTTATATCACGATCTTCATGTTGCCACTCAACATCAGGTGCTGCAGGCTCAATTTTTATATCAGCTTCAGTTGTTATTTGAATTGGAACAATATTGGTTGCTGTTGCTGGTACAGTTGTTGTAGGCACAATTACGGGTACAATTGGAGCTGGTGGTGAGCTTGCTTGTTCGCCAATACCACCTTTTGCCATTGATCCATAAACGGCTAACGTAATCGTTGTGTACCATCCTCGTAACACTAAACCATCTGTTGGTATTTGTCTCAAGGTTCTATCACTTGCTGCTGCACATTGTAAATTAATACAATCGTTTTGGTTGTATTCAAAATCACCTAAACATTCAAATGTTGATGCTCCCGGCTTAGCCAAATCATTGACAAACAATTCTATATGAAATTTTGATGGATTTGTAGCGCCCAGGCGGACACCACCAGGGAAATCGGCTTGTACTCTAGCACCTAATGGAATTATACGAACTTCAGTTATATACACTGGTTGAGGAAACTGAACCAAATCTAAATTTAAGTCCTAAAATAAAAATAAAAATAAAAGAAAACAAACATATTTATGGTTAGGTTCTGTTACAACTAACAACAAAAAAAATTATAATAACAAATTTATTTATGGTATGAACTTTGTATTCACTGGATGCAGAAAGGTAAAATGCATTGAAAAACACTGAAAAATTATTAATTACCTCATTAATATCATGTGAAAATGTATCAAAAAATAATAATTCAATAAGTTCGTCAATTTCTGCCATTTTTCTAATTATGAAATGTCAAACTGACAACAAACGGTCGTAATAAAGAAACTCGATTTATCGGCTTTTCGGATAATTATGTTATGAGTCAAGAGAACTCTTAATTGAATTGAAAACGCATACTAAGTGTTTTCTTTTGGTAATATTTGCTCGCTTTTGACCTGGACAAACATAGCATATAAGCATAGAGAGAGAAAGAAACACAGAGGTTAGATGCTCTCTTCAAACACATGGTTTTCATATTTATTTAATGTCGCCAAAAAACAAGTAGGCATGAGCCTATTCTTTATGCATTGAACTTA
>JAABKK020056931.1:0-10882 GCA_011634745.2 Catotricha subobsoleta
AGTATTACTATATAATAAATAGATAAATCCATTTAATTGTTTTTATGAATTAAAAGTACTAATAGGGGGACACAAAAAGCGATAATTAGTTGGGCTGTTATATTCTATTATATCGGCGGATTTGTCAAAAATATCAAAAAACGCGTCCTGTCGCTAACGATGACTATACCCGCTTAAAAAATGTTCAATTTTGCGTTACATAGTTTATGGATGTCCCCTGAACACGAAATTTACAATTATATGTTTATATGTTTGTTAATTTTTTTTTTTTTTTTTATAAAAGAAGGAAAAGATTAAATTATAAAACAAATTTATACTTTCAGAATCTCGTCTGCACATTTTTTTCTCAAGTACTTTATTACCACAATTATATTTCGCAAAAAACGCGGGGAAAAAAACGAAAGCCCCGTGGAAATAATTAAGATTTTTTTTTTTTACAGCAAATAGAACTCAACCTAATATTATACTTGCTTCACTTCGTTTTAATGTATCTATACTATATGTGGTTTTCATATCATTTTGAATAATACAAATACAATATACAAACATCCATCTCCATAGAAAATAATATTTCAATTCAAATAAAAAATAAATTTTCTATCCCATCGTTGGCTTACCGTTAATAAATTCAAATCTCCCAAGGCAATTTATACTATCCGGTAAATGAGTGTCTATTGTGTTTTGTATTTTTGCGCGCAAGAAGGTAAATACGGGTACATTTAAATCGCAGTTAAATATTATAAAATTCAAGAAATAAAAAATGAAATACGTTATATATAAATGTTCTGAGTATTTGCTCCAATTCGGTATCAACAAAGTATGTAAAGGTAAATGGGAATGAGAGCAAATTTGTATGATAGAACATAAATATTATTTCATTTTGTAACTGTTTTCATTTATGGTATGAGAAATAAAATTTGAACATTTTTAGTTATACTTTTTTCAATTCAATAAGATTTTAAACGCTTGTTCACAATACTTTTCAATAAAAGTGAATAAATATATGTATATCCTCAATTGCTTAAATTATCCTTTCGATACTTATTCAACGATAAAAAGATTTCTATATTTATATACTTAAAACTTAAAAATTTGTTTCAAATTTATGATGATTTGATGATGAAGGGATGTCAATTAGATATTCATATATTATATAAAATATCTCTTATCGTATCGTACGAAAAAAAAAACATTTACTTTATTTCTAATATATCGAATCGAAAAATCAAACGAAGTGTAAAATATATATTGGAAAATTCTTATCATATCTTTATTCTTCTATCAAAATCTCATATAAACATAATGTTCTCTCTCTACTTATTTCTACAATACATTTTGGTCCTCTACAAAATGAATGATAACAACAACAACATCAGCCAAAAAAAAAAAAAAAGAAACATTTTACTATATAAAAAAAAGAAGAAATGTATCGATATACAAAAGGAAAAAAAGGACCGATTCAATTTGACATCATCATAATATGAACGTCTATATTTCGATGTTATAAGACGTAGGTGCATATAAAATTCCGTTGAATAAGGGTCTGCTTTTCATATTTTAAATTACCCTTTAAGAAGTTTTCTTTTTTTTATGGTATTATAATACTTATGATATGTACATAAAGTTGTACACGTTATGTATGTACCTAATATGTAATAAAAATATACAATAAAATAAAATTCGCAAATCGTTTTTGCCTTTTGGCTATACATACGTTCGATGTGTTTACTATATGGAAAATATATATTATATTAAATATATCTCCTAGGTTATGGAATTCTAGTGTTGGCATTGTATTCAGGGTTAAAAAAAAAATACATTAAAATATAAGGAAAATGTTTAAACATTACGTATTTTTATGTGCTGTTTTTCAATTTAATTTTACATTTCAGCTGGAAATGGTTTAGAATAAGATGAAATGGATCTAGATAGCATCTTGTATCTTGATACACAGAATATATTCTATGAAGAAATGTGATTCCAAGACCGGTAAATGTTTGTTTTTATTATTGTTATTATGATTTTTAAAGTCTATTACAATAATCGTAAATAATCACAATGAATGTATTAAAATTCAACAATTCTGTATTATAGCATTTTTCGCTTATCCAGAATAGTTTGGTTTAGAAGATTTAAAATATAAAAATGACTTTTCGACCCTTTTCTTTATTTAAATATTTTATTATTATTATTATTATTATCAATTTCTTTGTTAGAAACATAGAATAAGAAGTTAAATAAATGAAAACAATAAATTTAATGCATGATTTTCATATTCATGTATTTTTCTTTCAGTATTTTTGGTAATATTGTTAACCAAAATCGAAACAAACATAGTTCTGTTGAAAAACAATTTACACACGGTTTAATAATAGCTGTTTGAAATAGTATGTTGTTTAGAATATAAGCAGACGTTTTGTTTTTGAGAAAGAAATTTGAAAACTTCACAGCTCAATAATTCTTGTAACAAAAGAACATACATCATTATCGTATTATATTTTATATTGCTTACTAGATTCTGTTAACATATCTGGAACAAATTCACTTCAGAAATTATATACAGACCAAACGTTATGCAGCGCTGTACTTGTTACAGCGACGTATAAAGTCTTGTGCTATTGCCACGAGCCTTAACTTTTAGAGACTCCCTGCATAAAAGTAAAAAATAGGAATTTTTATTTCATAAAGAAAATTGCACATACCGTTGTTAAAATAAATAAATCAAAAACTCATTAGCTGATCTTGGAAATAATATCTTTTTTAACTTAATGATGTTGTATATTATTATTTTTCTACCTCTCATGAATAAAAGTTTCTTTTTTTCTATTTGTGCCAGAGGCTTCCGATACTGTTAACCCGGTTGATTATATATATGTATTTGCAAGGAACTTAATCATTTGTGGAATTTTTTTTTTTGATGAACATTAGAGAATATTTTATTATTATTTACCGTGGATTCTCACGAGAACGTCTTGCGTTTTACGTTTTGCGATTTTACTTAAGTATTTTTTTTTTGTTATATTCATGGCAATTATTCACACACACATGTAAAGAAATTTGTTAAACCAACCCTAAAAATGTGAAAAAACGTTGCCGCAAAACGCAAGACGTTCTCGTGAGAATCCACGGTTAGCCATCATTCAAATTTCTAGACAAAATATTAAAATTAAACTAAATGTGTATAATGTAGAATGATTTTTTTTTTTGAGAATAGAGATGAACACTTTTATGCTATCGACATTCGAGCGAGATATCCTAGATTAAAGAAAGTGGATTAATCTAAATTCATAAATAATTATTATTTTTATTCGTCAAATATCTTAAATTTTCACAAGGTTGAAGTTAGCACTGAAAGCTCATATTTTTATAATCCAAATTAGAGCGCTAAAAAAATAATTGTCAAATAACTTCAAATGCCGCGTAGTGGTTTTTGGGGTAATTGCCCATGGGCGTAGTTATGAATTTATTAAATTAAATTTATATGAATATCGACCAAATTTTAACTTCATAATTTTGGTGCTATCCCTTATATCCAAGCTAAAGGTCCAAACTATTTATCGTAGGTACATATGAGCACCCCCTTCAAATGCCGCATAGTCGCTTTTGGGATAATTGCCCATGGGCGTAACTATGAATTTATTTATTTAAATATATACCTATGAAATTAAATTTTGAATATACTTAAATTAATAAATTCATAACTACGACCATGGGCAATTACCCCAAATGTCACTATGCGGAATTTGCAGAGGGCAATTATACGTACCCATAATAAATAACTTAGATCTTTAACGTGGATATAAGGGATGAAACAAAAAATATGAAATTTAAATTTGGTCGATAATCATATATATTTAAATTAATAAATTCATACTTACGCCCATGGGCAATTACCCCAAAAGCCACTTTGCGGCATTTAAAGGGGACGGTCATAGCTACCTACAATAAATATTTCAGACCTCTAAGTTGGATATAAAGGAATGATAAAAAATCATGAAATTGAAATTTGGTCGACATTCATATAAATTTAAATAAATAAATTCATAGTTACGCCCATGGGCAATTACCCCAAAAGCGACTATGCGGCATTTGAAGGGGGTGCTCATATGTACCTACGATAAATAGTTTGGACCTTTAGCCTACAATAAAAAAAATTAGACTTCTAGGTTGGATTAAAAGATATTTGGATATTTTGGGGTTTACAATTTTTAAGGGGGCCAGGGGCAATTACCCCAAAAGCCACTATGCGGCATTTGAAGAGGGCAATCATATGTACTTACGATAATTTTTTTAGTGCTCTAATTTGGATTTTAAAAATATGAGCTTTTTCAGTGCTGGAGCTTTCAGTGCTAACTTCAGGTTAATAAATTTTCGATGAATTATATCAAATATACTTCATTGAACGAATAAAAATAAATTTGTTCATCAATTTAGCTTAATCCACTTTCGGTAATCTATAATCTAAAAAAAATTACTTTGTACAAAGTACTTTTTTTAATTTGATTTTATTTTCTTTACTTCAAATTTTTTGTACAAAGTATTTTTTAATGTGTACAAATTTAAACTTTACTTTAGAACAAGAGATAAATTAATTTATTTTCATATTTTTGACTTACATTTTCATCGAAAAGAATATGATTCGAAGAAAGTAAAAAAAAAAAAAAAATTGTATATTACTTTGTATCTCTACATTTTTTTTTTATAGAATGCAGCTCGTCTGTGGCAACATTATTAACCCTAACTTACTGGTATTTTTTTTTAAAAAAAAATCGTTCAATTTTAATCTTAAATAGAAAAAGTTGAACCGTCAGCATTAAATAAGTTAATAACCACCGGCACACAATATCACCATGCATATACTGAACACCAAAACCCTTCTTCTTCCTTTTTTTTTTATAAATCAATAAGAATTTAAAATTAATAACGAAAACGATGACTTACAAAACGAAATAAGATTACTTTAAAGCTAGTGACTGTCTGTTTAAGAAGCTTAAAATTATATTTTATTGATTTCAACGTTCCATATCAAAGGAATCAAAAAAATATATTTAAGCTCATACAGTGGAATCATTTTCCATTTACTTTGCTGAAATATTGAATTTAAGAAGTATTTCACTATGTGAATATAAAAATGTATTTTTGAATTGTTGTCTGTTTTGCGGCCGCGATTACATTCAATAACGGTAAACCTTAAACGCATCTAAATAAACTGATTATAATCTAAATTAATGTAATTGAAATCAATTTCAATTTTGATTTCTTCATCTAGAAAATTAAATTAGTGAACAACATCTAAACAAAAATTTTGATGATTCGTAATTATATTAATTCTAATATAATATTAAATTATGTGCACATGTTAGTTATATGTATTAAATAGTTAATTATCTATATATACTCTGTGTTAAACTCTTAAATAAGTCTAGAAGCAAAAATATCATTTAATATTTATCCAACATAGAAGATATTATTTCTATATTATCTCATAAACAGTTTGATGTCATTGTTATGTGTTAATATCACGGATGCGTAGGACGAAAAAAAAAACAAGAGCGCCCTAAAGGGATCATATTATAGTTGGAATCATACACATAATTTCTAAGCAAGTTCATAATATTTTCTTCATATAACTGTGACTTTGGATGTTTTTACAGCATTCCTAAGCACAGCTGCAATATATAGCAAAAATTGCTTATCAAACCATATTACATAAATATCAGTTTCATTGTTATTGTGGGATATATTATATATTATAAGTTCCTAGTATTTCCATGTTGAGTTAGCTATAAGTAGCAGTAAATAGGTTTTTTTGGAATTATTAGAGCTAAACTAAATTTTCGATCTATCCTGACATTCTATTCTAGAAGGGGAAAAAATAATGTAATTTCAATAATCTATTTGCATTTTGTTTTCGGTAGTATTAAGGAGATTACGAATTTCATAAAAGTATATTTTACCGTCTGGCAAACAATTTTGATAGAATAAAGCTTTATTGATATATAAACAAAATAATTAGTAAAGAAATTTCTTGTTTCTTTTGAACTCTTTAGTATTAAAATTATAAAATTATGTGAAATTTTATTATCGAAAAAAAAAATTCCATTAAATTTAAGCTCTAAAGAAGTTAAGAATTTTTTGAAGAATCTTAAAATATTTCATCACAAGGGACGTCTTTTGTATATTTTGATGAACATACGATCCGAAAATTCTTTAGAAGTGACGAATGCAAAAGTTAAATATTTCATTAAAATTTCTTATTTCTATGAATTTCGAATTTTAACTAATCTATTGACGTCATTTTTCTATTACAGTTCCCACCCACCCCATAATAAAACAAAGAAGAAGCATATTGCCATTTTTTCTGTTACATATTTTGTTTACAATAAAATCGGTACTTAATCTATTTCAAAAGATTGATTTATTAAAACCGATTTTATGAAAAAAGTTTTTAAAATTGATAAACATTTATTTAAAACTTTTCCACACTTCAAGCATTTGTGCACAGCATCCATATTCAAAAAAAAAAACATGTTATTTGATGTTTTCTTTTATTAATAGCAGGTTGTAAAGTTTCAAAGTCATCATTATTTACATAATATTTTGTCAACGAAGTTTGCTTCTATTTTTATTATTTTTTTTTTTTTTTATATTGGAAGAACTTTTTATTCACCTTTATTAAAAAAAAAAAAAAAAAAATTAAAAGAGAAACGAGTGAAACGACATCAGCTTTTATATTTCGTGTAAAATGTTAATATGTATGAAATGTTATTTCAATGAAAATTCTACGCTGATTTTAAATGGAGACTTACACAACACTGTTGAGTGTTGATATGTAACGTATATAATCTCTTTGCAAAAAATATTTCCACATTTTCTTTTTTTTATTTCTTTCAGATATTCATTATTGATGCATGTGCTCTTTTCTCTGTTAGATATTTTAATGTGGAATATTTTGCTTATGTTCTTGTTGTTATGTGAGAGTTGCTATATTTTTTCCCCTTCAAGAAAATTTAAAATATTTGCGGCACGTAACTACTATATGATATATATAAAAAAAGATAAAATAGGAAGCGAAAATGTTTGATATAATTTTATCAACAACACATGAAAAAATTTGCTAAATTTCTTTGCGCGAGTTTTCAATTTTTTTATTTTTGTTTATTTTGTTCGGGTGGGTAGTACTTACGTCATTTTGTTTATAGTGAACTGTCACTATATATGCATATTGCATAGGCATAAATATAAGTAGACTCTAATATAATATTATTGTAGGATTTAGTCTATATAATTCTGAGCTGTAGGTGTAGGCTGTCTTTAAATGCTAAAAGCGCGCGGCAAATGTTTCAGAGAAAGTTTTTAAACCTTTTATTTACATATGCCATAAATGTCATATTTGCATTTAAATTTCTGAATAAATGAATATGAAAATAGGCTTATGGCTTATATAATATATTATGGGCTATATATGAAGGTACAACACATATAACAGCAGCAGTTGTGGTATTATAATGGTAAATAAATATAGAAAATCTTTGGGGTAGGTTGTTGTTAAATGTATAATTGTTGAAAGGTAATGTGTATCCTGTATCGTATATTAATGCATTGTGATTATTTCAACGTTTACTTACACATAAAGTAATTATTTTATAATTAATTTAAAATAAAACATAGAATTTATGGAAATTTGTATTTTATTATGATGAAAATAGATTATTTTCTTCGTGTAAGAAAATATTTTTGCACTTTTAATAAATTAAATGAATTAGTAGAATGTTTAATATTCTTTTTAAATAAAAATTGTTCGTTGTTCAACTGTCGTGACTGTGGAATAATTAATCTTATATTATTTTTGTACTCATAAACTTTTATAGATGAACAAAACAAGGAACATGAGTTCAATTTTTTTTTCTTTTCTTACGATTTGCATTAAAACAAAATTTAAGTTTATTTGTGGTAAAAGTTTGTTTCAGAGAAATGTAACACCAAAATGATTATCCCTTTTATAAATAGAATGAATACTTTGAGCAACAACAATTATTTATTGATAATTTAAAATATTTATGCTTGTTATTTATGTTTTATTAATTAGCACCTATTATTACACTTTATGAAATGAAACATTTATTTATTCATTTTAACATATTATCGTACATTCGTACATACATTAAATTATTATTATTATTATTATATTATTATAGGGTGGAATACTACAAAATATCAGCTGATCAATAACCCAATGCTATAACTTTAAATTTAAGTAATAAAAAACTATTAATTTAGTCATTTTTTGACCAAACCCTTAACGTATTCCTTATCTGTCTATGTCTGATTTTGTAGACCCTTCTCTCCATGGTGGTCGTCCAATTTATCGTATTAAAACATTAAAAATATAATGCATGTCCATAATTAATTTATACACCCCTTGTCTGTTTTACGATTAACATATAAAATTTATAACTTACATTGGAAATAAGACGGAAAACAAAATAATATGATATAATTCTTATAACGAATATTTACAAATATTTTGTGTAATAATTACTATCATAGATGCACACGCCCCCCTCCCCCGTGTGCACGTATGATTACAATGCATGCGACTTTTTGCAAATATTTTAATTCAATAAATTCTTGATCGGAAGAAAGAGTTAATATGTTTTACTTTAGTAAGCTTTTCAGATATTTGCTGTTAAATTCAATTAAATAAAAAAAACAAAATAAATACAATCGGCGAAGCTAGAGAACCTACATATGACGACCTTAAACGCAAGTAGACTCTCGGATTCTCTACTTGCGCTTAAGGGGTCGGTCATGTAGGTTCTCTAGGCGAAGCTTACAACAATTGATGAAATTCGAAATATCGTAAGCTGTTATTTTCTTATAATGGAGTTTTTAAGATTTACGAACTTACGAAAAAAAAATATGACACTCGGGTTAACTCCCATAATACTTTTGTTATATATACATTAGTATTATTGTTACATATATTATTATTTATTTCATTTATTTAAAATGTAGAAATATTAAATTGAAACAAAAAATATATATATATAATTATATGTTAAATTGCTATTTATTCATCATTACATTTTAATTACAATTATTATTTCTTAATATGTATTTGTATATTGATGCAGTTTTTTCTGCAAATTAAATTCGCCCTTCAAATTTTAATAATATCGCTTAAATTTTCCCACGAATATACATAAGCTACCAATGAATTGTTACACAACTTCATTTTTGTAAGAAAAAAAATATTACGAAACCAATAAGTACTTATTTTTTTTTCAAATATTGTAATAATCCGCATCGTTTTTGTTAAATAACGAGCACACTTTGATACTACTTTTTAATAATTTCTTAATAACTTTAATCTTTATTGATTAACTAATATTTAAATATTTATAATTTTTTGAGCAAACTTATACTGATAAGTGTTGCTAAACTCTTTTTACATAGAGGATTGTATGTTCCAGGAATAGCCTTTATTAGGGTAAGATTTTGACTGGAGTTTGAATAAAGAAATGAACCAATATTTAAGCTGACTGGCTACAAAATGATGTAAAATGCATATTTTATTGAATATTAAGATGATGAAGGACGAATGGGCTGGGGTATCTTTTGAGGTACATTTTCGGTAATATTTCCAACAATTTATTTTTTGCAGTAATAATATTTTATGACCTTCTTCAATTCATTGAAAGAATTTTTTCCTAATATTTGCTTATATTTTACATGTCATTCAACATCGTGTGAGATCATCAATTTGGTTATTTTCTGCGCATTATATGCAAAGTGTGAAGACTAGACAGAGAAAAAACATAGAAAAACTGGCGCAGATGCCGCCATGTTTATCACATTAAGTTGAACGGCATGTATATTATTAGGTTTTAATTTCTTTGCATTTTTAGGCTTGTCGTCACGAGAAAAAAAGTGCTGTAAGTGCTGTATGTTAAACGTCAAAATGAAATATTTTTTACGTGCCCGTTTTGTTGCAAAGAAACGTCATATTTTATTTTTTTCCCCATTTTCAAATGATTTACAAAGTAAGTACTTATAATTAATTAAAAAAGTTAAATTATTATCTAAAAATAATAGTTTTCCTTTAATTTAACGTAAAAGCAGAATAAAATAATTATAAACATACGTTATGGTCTAAATGGCCCCCGCTAGGCATTGCTTGTTGTCAAAATCCCCGTTCTTCTAGTGTTAGATATCTTCAGAAATCTATTCCAAGAAATTCAACATCATCATAAATAATTGATAAATTCTCCGCGTTATCTGAAATCGAATATTGTGAAATTATCTACGGAAATATTACGGGCCGCAATTAAATAATAATTACTTACTTCTTTTCCTGTTTCAAGATTTAATGGTGCGAGCGAGGATATCCAAAATTCCTTTTGCTTTTGGTTCATAGTGTTTTGCAACATGTTCTGTATTATTCTTTGCTGTTGCAATGGAAATTCATACCATGGCAACTGGTACAACATTAGTGGAATCCTGTTATTCTAGAAATTCAAATATTACTTTTAAATAATTGAAGCTTCTTCCGACTATAATAGCATTAGAGAATCACCGTTTCTTGAATATATGATCCAAGGACGCACAGAATCATCATTTGTGAGTATATAAAGGTGACATAACCATATCCAGCTATCCAATTATTCTTTAAAATAGAAATGAAAAATTGCTTTTACTTATCCGCATTTTTTCATGTTTACTTAATTTTTCATACTTATCCAAGCACTAAAAATCATTTCGATCTACTAATCTAAAGCGAAACCAGGGCCTGTTTTAACGTATAATTGGTGTTATTTTGAGTAACTGCAAATGTGATTTGTGTAATTGCAAACTGAATTTTGTGTAATTACTGAATTTT
>JAABKK020056942.1:0-10882 GCA_011634745.2 Catotricha subobsoleta
TCTTTTTTTTTCAGTTTCGGTTTCAGGTTGAAATTTGGAAACTTTTGACACCTTGTCTGTCAAAATCCGAGAAAAAAAGTGTTTTTCGCGGTCACCCTAATGTATATAGGGCAAAATTTATGTATGTGAGTGAAATCTGGGTCGATTCTGGATATTAAGTACATGAGTTAGAGGTAGCTGACATGAAGGTAGCGGGAACTAATAGAAGGGAACAATGGGAAAATAGAACTAGTAATGAAGATATTAGGGGAGCTTTGAAAGTAGATTCTATTGATGAAGCAGCAAGGAAGAGTAGGTTAAGGTGATTCGGGCATGTACATAGAATGGGTTAGAGCAGATTACCAAATTACAATGTAGAGGCTTTAGATGTTAGAAGTAGGGGAAGACCTAGAAGACGATTTATAGATTCAGTTAAAGAGGATTTAATTAATAGAGATTTGATGTTAAATGATAGAGTTGTTGAGCAAGTTGAATAGGAAGAAATGGAGAAACGTATAGTTAAAGGACCTTACGCTGAAAGGCATTAAAAGGTCATTAAAGGATGATGTTGATGATAATGATCATCAGAATATATATATAAAATGTGTAGAAAGGAATATTATTCCAGCACACTTATTACAGAGATTGCAATTTCCTTTTAATTACTCTTTTGATGAAATGTGTATTATGCACATGCACACAAATAAAAGATTTGAGTCGTATTAGATGCAAGCACCGTCTATTACATTTAGTATTTTCCGTGAAAATTTGGTTACTGTACTGCATTTTGGGAAGCATTCTTGCTTTTGATAAAAATAAATGATTATTTTTATTAAATATGTACCTATTTATCTCCTTCTGTTCTTCAGTTTATTATTATTATATACATAGAATTTAAAAAAAAAAACAAAAAAAACTTGTTTTAAACTAAAAAAAAAACGTTTTTTTTAAAGAAACAATGTTTTTTACCATCTCTGATTATAATGTACGCCACCACGTACGAATAGGTTAAAAATAAAGAGAAAGACCAAAAACGGCATTCTTTATAAATAATTTAAAATTCAATAACAAAACGAAAAAAAAGAAACTAAATAACAAAAAACTAAACGAAAGCAAAATACAAAAATATATAAACTAAAATAAAAAACACTTCCTTCCAAATTCATATATTATTATTATTTATTTATTTTGCAATACTTCAATATATTTTTAAGAATATTTATATATTCTGAAAGTATAAGCAAATATTGGTTTATGAAAAACCATAAACATGATTCGAATATCGATATCATATCCATTTCACTTCTTAAGCGAATATTTTATTGTATTTCTGTTCTCTGGACACTGATAATAAATTATTAATATTGCGCATCAAGAGCATCCAACAAGGATAAATAATATAAATAAAATATAAATAGAGAAAACTTAAATGATCTAAGTATATATAGAATTTTAAAATTTAGTGTATTGGTGTTTTATTTTCTTTATAAGGTAAAAACATGATAACTGCGGGTGTTTTATAGAAAATGCATTCATCTATAAATAATGTATGTAAGCAAATGTATAGGAATATTATTTTATGAAATTAAAATTTCATATTTTTATATTCTCATAAAATTTCTGTTAAACTTGGCTATTTTATATCATAATATTTATTATCATACAAATCCTTTCAATCATAAATGCTCACGGAGGAGGGATGTTTTATTAAGAAAAGTATTTTTTTTTTAAGTTTTTCAAATTACGATTACACCGCGATTTTTACCGTACATTATTTATGTGAATAGATTCATTTTTAACTTTTAAATTCATCAGACCATGTTTTCTTTTTAGGAAAAAGCCGTTTTTTTAGAAATTATCCTGTCTTTTGAAAACATTTTAAAATGTACAACTCGCTCCCCGCCCAAAAATAACAAAAACGGCATACGTATGGAATATGGATCTATGCTTTCAACATTATTGGAAAATCATTTTGTTAATGAATGCATCTGTAAACATCATTTCTCATGTATGACTTTGATTTTCGCCAATCATTATTCATTTTTAATCTGACATATTTTGTATATGTTATATGTAATACGTTGCGTACCTGTTGATGTGTGCTTTTTTAAAATGATTCATATATAATATATAATAAATATTATACAAAAAAAAATTATAAATTACGTTGCGCTAACTTATATTATTGATATTGAAATATAGTAAATAAATCAATCGACGAAATGTGACTTTTACAAAAAAAAAACTAATGGATTGGTACACGACTTCAATTTTGTTTAAAAAAAAAAAACCATTGAAAACTTTAGTCTAAAGTTGAAAGTTTTCTATTAATAAGTCCTAGTTATCCACACAGCAAATTTAGGTGTTTCGAAAGATTTTTTATATGTTCAAAGAAATAGTAATAGCTTTTATGTAATCTCTCTAAATTGTTTATACTTAATAGTTGACCAGAGTTTTAACCACAGTAAAAATGACTGAAAAATAGACTTCATTTAGAAATGAATTATTGCTAGAAAATTTCTCGACGAAAGGAAACACAAAAAAAAAGACCGAACAGAAAAGAAGAGAAAATAAAAAAAAAACACATAATTTTCACTTATAGTACCATAACAACACGTTACCGTAACCAAGCCACCCCGTTATCTCTTGAGCTTTTTGAATTCATAATTTTGCACGACTGAAGAAAATGAAAACGTTGTGACACCATTTATTATGTAGCTTTCACTGAGTAGACACAGACATCATTTTTTAAATGTTAAAGCACCTATAGCTCGCGTCTCTATCTACTTACTACCTATTATATTATAGAGCTATCTATCATCAACAGTTTCAGTTGATATACATACTTATTATCAAAAGTATTCAAAAAATAAAGAGAGGAAATAAAGAAAGAAAAAAAAATTGAATATATAAAGCTATGTATTTCGCCGCTTCTGTTGCGGGTGACGGTTAATATCTATCTATATCTATCCAACGTAGGTATATACATAACAGTATTATATTCATAAGTGTTATTTTGTAGGTTTTCTTTTTTTTTTTTTTATTACCTCCAAGAAGTATACAAAAATTGTAAAAGCTTTTCCCCACGCTGTTCGTAATCATAAAGTGGTTCTTTATAGTGTATTATATAAAATAGTAAAATGCGGAATTTTATTTAGGTTTTTTTTTGCAGATAATATTCATGACGGTTGGTAGGTAGTTTAATTTTTTTTTTTTACCTTGTGTTGGATAGATAGATATATATTTTGTTTATTTATATTTTAATAAGATAATTTGTTCGAAACAAAAATGTTTTCTTTTTGTATCCAAACTGAATTATCTCCAACTACCGGGATTATGCATTCATTTTAAACTAGTGGTAGAGTTAAATTATAAAAGTAAACAAAGAATTTATTATAATTAACTGTATAGTTTATGTATTTGACAGGGGTGGGAGTTTTTAAGATACTTGTATTTCCACATAAGTTATTAATAAAATTGAAATACATTTCCTTTAAAAAATTTAATATATCGTATTTGTGTTTAAAATCCAAGGAATTAGTATTGGAAACACTTCGAGTTTAAATATACTTTAAAGTTATTATTTGTATTTAATATAATTTTTATTAGAAAATTATTTTAATCATTTTCAATATATTTTATTATTATTATTTTAAAGTATTTCCTATTTCTACAAAAGAAAGTATTTTATAAAACTCTGTACTATTCCATAAAATAAAAAGAAAAAACTTATTTATTTATTTATTTATTTATTTTTTTGTTGTTGAGAAACTAAATGCAATATTTTGGCTTTAAACTTAACGTTGTTTAATTTATATGGTTTTAGATATAATACCCGAAATGATGATTACATATATCAGCCAAAATGTTCATCCTGGCCCTCATGTTTCATTCAAATGTTCTGCATCTGGTTCACCTCCGCCCCAGGTAATTATATTGCATACAAAACTCATTAAAATTGATGCAAAAGCAATTTGGGAATGGTATTTCATATTGAGATGACGTGCATCATTTTAAATTTCTCATTTGAAAAATATTTAAAAAAAAAAAATTATGTAATAGATATTGTAATTTGCTATCATTATAATTGAATGCACACAGTGATACATATTTAGGATTTGTATATAGTTTATATGAAATAATGATAGCATAGTGAAATTTTTTACCATTATTAAGGATACAAATATAAGCAATTTGTATTTCTTTTTAATGAGTTAAAAAATGAAAACAGTTTTTTTTTTACACGCCAATTAAAATTATACAAATTTATTATTTCAAATATTCACTAATATTAAATAAAATTTATTATCATAATTATAATTAAAAATCACAAACGTACATCCACACAAATGGCCAAAACAACATATTTATAGTTCACATGGCTATTGGATTCACAACCAATAATGGATGTATCCTCACTGCACCGTTATGCAATTGGTCAGTTTGTAGAGATTTCGGGTGAAGTAACAAGTCATTTGAATATATCTCATGTCAGAACGGACGATGGTGGCCTATATAAATGCGTAGCCACAAATACCATGGGAAGCGTTGAGTACTCTGCTAGATTAAATGTATATGGTAAGTCAATCATTTGTTATCTTATAAAATTTATATTGTATTATCGTGTATGACAAACAAAGGCTACCAGTTCTATGTGTGTAGGTACAATCAAATTGTTAGCATATAGATTGTCATATTGTAATTGGAATGAAAGGAAAGGAAATAGAATTGAGGAGATTTTACATAAAATCACATTAAATTTTGTATACATTTGCGATAATGTAAAAATGATGACCATTCAAATAATTTTGGTTCTGCGCTAACTAAAAATATAATAAAAGAGCATATGCAGGGTTGTGTTTAGGAATTTAGCGCCTCTCTCGCTTATAATAGAATAAAAAATGATGAACATTCATTATTCCGCAATATGACCGATCAGATTAATTTTGTGTTCTTTTATTATAGGTCAGATTGAAATAAATGAATGAAAATAATGGCATTCGTTTAAAAAATTGGTAGTGCAGTATAATAATTAAAGCGCTCCATAACTTTTGGTGCTATTTGTACCAAAATTCATGAAAGTGACTCAAAATTTGTATAATGAATGACAGAGGCATTTGTTTTAAGTAAAAAATAATCTAGTCTATAAATCAATGACTAATGTAACAGAAATTCAACTACTTGAAATCAGAATTGACCACAAAAATATTTGTGTGAAAATACTGATTGGTGTCGAGTCGAGTGCTACCACCTTGAAATAATTAAATGTATTTCTATTTGATCTAGAGTTCTAGTTTGAAAGAGTGTATATTCTAAGCAAGTATATGATTATCATTATCTATAAAATATTGCTTAATAAGGTATTATTTTTGCGTGCCTCTGGCTCTTGCTCATTTTACCTTGGGTTTAAAACGGCACTACATAGTGCATATCTTAACTCAATAGTGGTTGAAGTAATATTTGATTTTGCAAATCACAATTAAAATGTAATGATAATAATAAAATTATAACGAATAGAAAACTAACAAATGAAATTATATAAAGTTTTTTTTTTAAGTTCACAATACTATTAGCTTTTAATAACAATTTCTCTATTTATTTTAAACATAGAAAGATATCTGTTTTGTTATGTTAATTAACATAATTGCACAGCATACATAAAACAATCATATAAATGACATTTATATTAAATTATTTATAAAATATTTTATTAAAATACTTAGACCCACGAATTTTGTTTTTCGAAACTTTTAGGCAATTTATGTAAAGCATAATGTTCTTTTTTTTTTTGGAGCAATTTGAAAAAAAATTAGAGGTAGCTCAAAGACATTTGATGTTTTGTATGAAATCAAAAGAATATATGTATGGAAAATACATGTCTTTGTCTATACACCAAATGTTTGATCACTCTAAGAACCACTGATCTAGAATTAAAATCACTTTTTTGCTGTTCGCTTTAGTCCATTCCGGGTAAAAAGCACTTTACACAACTTCACAAAAAAACGTCATACTTTGTAACAGCAGGGGTTATAATACTTTAAGATAATTTATAATTACTTCATAGTTGTAAAGTTGTTAAAATGTATTGTGTAGTTTTTTGTAATTATTCTGACGTAAAATTAAAGTAGTTCAAGAAATCATAAAGTACTTAAAGTACTTCAAAAACTTAAAATTGAGATTACTTTAAATTACGTTAAAAATCATAAAGTATTTGAAGTACAGGAAAAATCATTTACTTTAAGAATACGTTACGATTTCCTATATTACTTCAAAAATCAAAATTTTGGTTACTTTAAGTACTTTACGAATTCTTAAACTACGTTAATTTTACGTCAGAATAACTTCAAGTGACGTCACAATTTAGATATTATTAAAGTAGCCATGAAGTATTTATAAAGTAGCATAACGTAAAATAAAGTCAGGTAAAGTAAATTTTTACTCGGGATATTTTAAAAATTCTTTTTCACGAAGATCAATCCATACCGAGCAAGCTTTCCATACGATTGATTTTTTTTTCTGTCTCAAAATATCGACAAAAAATTAAATATAACATTAACGATGATCTCTAATTTTAGATCTATGTTAATATGTTGTAAATATGCTTTTCAAGCTGCTCTTAAAATACAAATATCTCGATATTTTCTTAGCGACTATATCATGGCATCCGGTATATATTCATAGATAGGTACTACTCTCCGTCATCTTTAATCATTATGTCAATATATATAGTTATAAAAAATAAGGAATAGAAAAGTAGGTCCATTTTATATAAAAAAATAACATAAGTTAAAATTAAAAAAAAAAAAGATGAAAGTTTTATCTCATTTTCATATTATAAAAAAGTACCTTTTTTCTATTTTGTGTGCTTTACACAATTTTATTTTTTTATTTTTTTTGGAGAAATTTTTACATATATTTTTTTTTTATACAGTCTGAGGATACTAATATAAAATTTTATGTTCTCTGTTCATTCATATTGCTGAGTGTTGTTTTCGAGTATATTGTCTAAGTTGTTCTGTTCTATGTATTTGAGCTTTGGATATTTCTTTCTTTCTTTTTTTTTTCAAATAACAAAACAAAAGATTTTTTTTTTAGCTACCTTTTCATGCATAAGTTAGCTTGAGATTTGTCTATAAATATTACGTATTGAAGCAAAAAAAAAAAAAAAAAAATAAGCAGAAAGATGATATTTTATGTGTGATCGATAAAAGAGTTTCCCATAAACACACAACGCCTCTATTTGTTTTATTGATATCTTTTCCCAAACATTTTTTCCAGAAAATTTTAGATGCTTGGGTGGTAGTGGGTGAATTCTGGTTTCATGTTTAAAATATTTCATATAGCTTGTAAACTAAAAATCGAATATTCCATTTTATAATTAATTATACTAACAATTGAAATATTGTACCTGCAATACAATAATTTTATTTCTATAACATAAACTTTTTGTAAATGTAATAAAAAAAAAAGAAAAGAAAAATCGGTATGTATTCGTCGCAACAATGGCTATACTATATAGACAAATTTAAACGGAAAACTTTGGATTATTGATCGAAATAAAAATTATATTATTCGAAACTGGCAACATAATAAAGTAAGTACGAGTATAAGTTTTCGTCTAGATATTCAAAATAAATTATTCTCGATTTTTATTTTGTATACTTATTGTTGCAAAAATTTTATAGCAAATTGACTGCGATATATTTTGCTACTGTACTGTCAATTTGATTTGAAAGACAATTTAAATCGAATATTTCGATAAAATTTATCTTCTTTTATAATAAGAAATATATCTTTTCTGAAATATAAACTTATATGTTTATTATTTGTTAGTTATATAAAAAAATATATACCTATAGTTACACAAATGGATAAAATAATTATTGAGATTCGGCATGTCTATGATGGATTTTAATGAAGCACAAACAGATATTTCATTCGAGTAATGAATCTTTTTGTGTATATAATTATGTATATGTAATTAAGAATATTTACTTTTTGTGAGTTTTATATGTTTAGCTACACTCTTGTGTTTTTCTTGGTTTTATTTTCTTCCTTTTTTATTTATTTATTTATCTTGCTGACAATTTATTTCATACATATATTATGGGGTGACCCAAAAAAAAAACAATTAATCGTATTTCCGATTGATGGTTGGGTTATACATACTGTTTATTTTCGAAAATCAGTAAAGCAGTTCAAGAGTTCAATATATATATATAATGGATCTATCCTAAAAAAAACTGTTGAAAAACTGTCACATTTTTATGTTACACACAATTTTATAAGGCACATGTCCAAAATGCTACATTTTTCATATTTTGTCACATTTTTTCATAAAAATTGGAGAATACAATTGAGAGTTTGCAACGAATAAGGAGACCCCTGTTATTATTATGTTCCAATTTACATCCAAAAACGCCAAAACCTTGCAAAAATTTTAACACACAAATACAACGACTTTCTAACATATTCGAAGAGTGTATATTCAAAATCAGTTGTCATGAAACCTAACTTAATATAGAGTAGCGAGACTCCTTATTCGTCGCAAACTCTCAATTTATGTTGCTTAAAAATGTTGCATTTAGGATAGGTCCAATATATATAAGATTAGTATTATATTAGTACTAATCCATAATTTAACTTTTAATATTTATTTATTTCTTTTTTCACATTTATTTCATCAATATTTCAATAGTTATACAATTTAAATACATTAGACCTTAAACATATATGTTTAAAACTTTAAACGATACATATTTTTCTGTTGACTTTATAAATAATATTTCATTATATTTGTTAACTATTTCTTCGATCAATAAAAGATATTTTACTTCTTTTTTGAAAAATTCGGCCGATTTTTGATAAAAATCAGGTATTGGTTTGGCACATTCTTACCCCTAAATTTTTTTTTCTGGATCTCCAGATTGGCTGGACGGATTTTGATGGTCGATATACCAAAAGAAAAATATACATAGCGGCTTTTATTTTGAACCTTCAGGATTTTTTTTTTTCTTTAATTTATCACAAAATTGAAGTCATGTTACCAATTCATTGGCAGCTTGTTTTTTATTGGTAAAAACAATCTTAATGTTCGGTAAAACAGGTTCATATATTCAGTACGAAATAAATATTTTCTTGATTAAGTTGCTCCATAAAAAAAAATGAAAAAAACGTCGAATACTCCACGTTATTAATCAGCATCACTTGAAACCAGTTCATGATTCGTCCCGAGCTTCGACGCATCAATATTTCCGTTTACAAGATTATTATTCTTAATTATTTGCTTAGTTATTTATTTTATTTTTATTTAATGTTTTTAACTTATAATTAGTTCAAGTCTACTTAAAGTAGCAAAAACCATGTCTGTCTTGTACGTCATAGTTCCAACTTCCTTAAAGCATAAAACAAAAATATTTTTTTGAACTGGCTCGTCAATCCTCGCATTAAATGAATGTTTAATACATGTTCCATAACTTTTCTTAATTTATTAAATCCAGCTCTTAACAAAATTTTAAAATTATCTTCTTCTTTTTTTAATCGATCCATCGCATTATCCAAAGGAGAAAGAAATCTTGAACTATTTTCTTAATAATCCATATATGGGTAGAGTATGGAACGCCTATTTGTGCATTTATTTAATTTATTTTAACTTTTAACTGGAAGTGATCTCTTTATTATATCATAATCCCACCATAAATAAAATCAACAGATTTTATCATAGAAATTTACTGAATCTAAATCTACATAGATAATTTCATATTCGTAGCAAACCAAAAAGCAAAAAGAAAAAAAAAATTAGTTTAAAACATAATACTAAACGAAATCCTATTCTACAACATTTAATATAAATGTCACTTGTTGATATTACAAAGACAATTTCATTCATATTGCTAAAAATAAATATATGTATAATATTTTAAGTAATATGCGTACAGTTTGTAATAAACTTATTGTAATTTGCCCCGCAGAGAATATATGTAATATGTATGTTGATATATATATATATATATATATTTCTTCATTGTGTAGAGAACTTTCGTAAAAAGAGATTAATCAAAGACAAAAGCTTAACATGTTTAAAACTAAATACACATTACATAATCACATATAGCAAATAGCATTATAGGTAGAATATTTTCTATACACATACATACACTACACGTACATAATATGTATATATAGGATCTGGCATTTTACCAAGCTTACGTTACGTACAGATTCTTTTACAATATAATGCATAAATGTTAAATGTAAAAGTAAGATAATATAATAATAAACAATAGAAAAGATGAAAACTTTTTCTTCTTATTTTATTGCGGAGTGTGGGCGTGTGTGTATTTTATTTTATTTTATTACTAGATTGAATTATAATATTTTGAATGAACATTAAAATGTTATGTGGTGGTAACTGAGGTTCTGAAGTATATTCTATATAAATAAATCATATTACAAATACTTTGGTATTTACCCGAATATTATTTTAATCGATTTTGATGAAAAATATATATGTATTTATGATTTTATAGATCCGATTTTAGGTAAAAACAAGAGCGTAAAGGCACATTAGATGTTTAATATTACCTCTATATTATCAGGGATGTTCAAAATATATTGGAAAGATATTTTTTTTTTTAATTTTAAAAATGCATCTCGAAAATTATTTTTGTGCATTTTCAAATTTATTTTCAATAAAGTTGCCCTACATTTTTTCTAAAAATCAAGTATTGGTTTCGTGAATTTTTCGAGACAAATTTGCCCCTTTTCTGAAGTCGCGTACTAATCTATCCCAATAAACAATTTTTTTCTTGAGAACGGTCCTGGATCTGTGAAAAATGGTTCTAGAACCGTTCTATTTTGGTTCTATTTTGGTTCTAAGTCGGTTTAAAGACGGTTTACGCGT
>JAABKK020056953.1:3871-18355 GCA_011634745.2 Catotricha subobsoleta
CATAATTAAGTATAACACATTGATAATTTCCTATTAACTAACATATAGATGAACCGCTCACAAAATGTATTAGAACATAAGTTAGACGATACGAACTAATGTAGGATAACAACCTAACATAAAGCCTGCTACTAATTTTGTATGACTGGATCTATACGAATGCATGCCATTTCCACTACCCGCGAATAAATTTACCAGAGTACTTTGTGCGTTTCCATTACCAGGATAGTTCGAAGGTTGAGAACACATTTTTAAAAAAATTAATAAAACTTAATATATGAAGTAAAAAAAAAATTGTTTACTGTCGATCTACCCGGGTAATGAACACGCTCAAAGTACATTACTAAGGTAATGAAGAATGATAGTCTAAACATGTCAAAATGCTATTAAATGAATAAAACAAACCGTTAGTCCATAAACCATAATCAATTTAAATCACGTGCAACTATTATGTTTTAGTACCTCATTATTTTCTAACATTCATATAACTATTAGAATCTTAATGGTCATAATTTAGTTAGTTATTTATATATATTTAAAATTTATAAACATAGATTTAACTTTTTGAGTGATTTCACTAAGTAACACACTCTGAAGTAAATAATTGGTAAGTAAAGTGCATATTCATTCTATTTACAAATTAAAAGTCAATAACAAAAGGCTCCAACTTTATTCCATCTTTTCTTTACTGACTTGAAATTCATAATTATTTATCTTAAAAAAAAAAAAAAAATGAAAATCACAACTAATGCGGAGAAATTGTAATGAATTAGATTTTTCATAGTGTAAAATGTATAATTGAACTATGAAGATAACAGAAATGTGTTACACATATTTTTTGTTACGATTTTATCTTTTCATTCTTTTCTCTTTATTTTTTTCGCTAATATTTGCTACGATTTTTTGTTCATGGCTGAGACTGGGGCTGCTTCAATCTTTATAAAATGTATTGTTATAAAAAGATTGGTGGTTACTGCTCTTCTTTGTTTTGTTAAACGCTTTTTAATATACTTATAAGAATTATATTGCAAATGTTTTTTTTTTTATAGGTATTAAGTAAATATTTAATTTTGGAAATGGATTTTCTTTTTTTATTTTTAAGATGGAGCAAATATTCTATTAAAAGATAGTCATTATAATGATCAGCAATGAATACCATAAAAAAATCTATTAAAATTTTCTTTATAAGTACCGCATCTCATTATTTACGTACTTACTCCCATAAATATCATTTGAAAAACTATTTAAAATCAAGTGTCAATAAAGCTTGAAAGATATGACCAGATTTATTAGCTATTATGATATTTTATTCATCCAGATCTACTTATAACATCTGCAGTACTTAAAAACAAACTATTTGTATCTAATTTTCCTGTGCATCTCATAGTTTGTCACGTCAATAAACGTAATATAACCGAATAATGCCTTGAATAATAATGGAGAAATATTTAAAATATGTATCTTTAAGAGTAACTAATAATTTTTTCAATAAACCACAGCACAAATATTTCATTATTTTCAGTGAATATTCTTACTCAAAGAAAAAAAAACTATAAATATTTAATTACAAAAGCGAGAATACCGTTTAATTTCCCATAATAATTCTTCTATCAATCCAACTCTACATACAAATAAAACAAAATACACGCATCAAAGCTTACACAGGTATTTTCTACCTAAATCGACAGAAAAGTAAAATAGTAAAAAGAAAGACACAAAAATGATTTCAAAAAAAAAAAAAGAAAAAATAACCGTACCATCCGATCTATCCATATTCGCATTCGCATTCGCATTCGCATAAATTATGAAATCAGTCTATCTCTTCATTTCAATTTTGTAATTTACGTAAATTCGCACCGAGAGAAAAATATTAAATAATAAACCATATTTTTATTACCTCCACTACACTTACAATATACAAATTAACTCTATTCGGATTAGAAGGCAAAAAAAAATTGCTTTAGTGTTTACCTGTAATGATTTTCAGTTTCATCTCATTCGTAATTTAAACATTGTACTGAACACAACTCAAACATTAGGATTAAAATTTAGGAAACCGTTTCAATTAATTTTCAAATAGATTTTGTTTTTTTTTTTTTTGTGACATGCGCGAATAATGACTGGCTAAAAACAAAAAAGTCATTTATTCGCGTGAATGTAAATTAATTATTTGAAGTTATAAGACAAATAATATTTGTAGTGAAAAATATTAGATTCCATGCAAAATATTTAAAAATGGTATATAGCGCGTGACTGATATTTAGATGTACCAAAAAGTATCTAACTGTATTTATTGACAGTAAAATTAAAAAAAAATATATATATATACATACATATATACTTATTTTCTGCATTTTATTATTCGTAATAAGTTGTTTGAGTGAATCGCCGGTACGCGAGAGTGTTCTTTTCTTTTCTTCTTTTTCTATTTTTTTTTTTTGCTTTCTTTTAATAATTGTAAATATTTGCATATAAGAAAAAATATTAAAAGACATTAACTCAAGAAAGTGTAAAAAAAGTTTTTTTTTTTTTTGATATTAAAAAGCGAAGAAATAGTTTAAAATTTAACAATGGGATTGATGCGCTGGTTAAAAAAGTAAGTTTTTGATTTATTTTTGATGAGGTTGTTGGAAAATTGTAATGAAAATTTGTAATTTCTGGTTTGAATTCATTATTCTAATTTATGTTTATCAACAATAATAATCACAGACGTATTAGAATGCAAGAAAGAATAAAAAAATAAAAAATGCGAGCCCCATAATCGATGGGTAATCCGAAAGCTTTGATAGTTCTAATTTTAAGTACCGAATTTTGTAACTTCAGTACAAGATACACAGACTCAGAAACGATGATCCAGAAAATAATAATTATTTTATTGATAATATTTTTAGTTTCTTGTTAAGTTTAGTTTAGTTTTTTATTTAATTTCGGTTTCTTGCAACGTTAGAAAATAGCATTGAAGATAATTCAAGCAAAGAATGCAATAGAATTCAAAAAAAAAACTTTAACTTCAAACCTACTCATCCAATTTTTATAATGTTTCTGCTTCTGGAAACATAATATACTTAGTCATAAAAATGAAGACAAAAATTGTAGTTTTCCATATTTTTGTTAATCCGAAATAGTCAAAATAGGTAATAACTCATTAAATAAATTATAGACCCAGAAATAAAAAAAAAAAAATGAAGTCACCACAACTTAGGTAAAATGATTTAATATTTGTATTAGCTTATATATTGAACAGACATCATGGGATATTTCTAACCACTATCGAATAGGCCTCTTTCTTTTTGTCTTGGCTTTTTTCCTCATATTTCACGTGCAATTCAGTTGACAAATTTATTACATTTAAGATAATTGAATAAATAATAAATAATAAAACATTACCTGGCTAGTTTTCTTTTTGTAAATTATTTAAGTATCTGCAACCATTCTTCCAATACAAATTATATTGTTTTCTAAAGACACCATCAAATTATAATTCATAAACAAAAACAAAAAGATCTCATTTCCATTTCAATTATATGGCCCTTCTTTTATGGCATTTTACTTAATCTTCATTTTCTATGCATAATATATTGTTCATTAGAGCTATATAATTATTGTTATCACATATGATAGGTATTTGTTAATAAGTTCTAAAAAAAGAAATTAACTGTAAATGTTTTATAAGAGATCAAATGAAAATTATTTTATTTCATAATAAAATTTTGTATTAGTTCTATCAAACAAAGAGTTTAAAATACATGTGTATGAGTTTGAGTATGAATGTGAATTAGAAGAGTTCGTTATTTGTGTTTGTGAATCTTTTACAGAGCAAGCAATTAACTATATATTAGATTGATGAAATTAATTTTGTGCGCACTTAAGTACACTTCCATTATATCTGTTAAAATATAACCAAAGGGTCTTATTTTAAAAGTTCTATAGAATTGTTATTTGTGAGTGTGAATATCAACACAAAATAATCTGCAAACTCCTCGTATTCACATTAAATATTTTTCATTTTCAAAGGCGGACTTCTGATGCTATTCATATTATTTTGAATTGGAGTAACATTTATTTATATGTTTTTATTACCTAATAATGTTCTGTAAAATATCATATAAGTGTTGGTTCAATGGTTTTCAAAGAGATATTTTTGCTAGCCGACAAATACTGTGGACTGTTGCAGCAGTTCACCATTAACTTAATGCTCATTTTACACTAATGGTGTTATTTTTTCTTTTTTCTTTTCAGTTTGATAATTGTTAGAAAGTCTTCCTAAAATAATATATTAAAATTTATTTTCTCGCAGTTCCATTCACTTTTTTTTTATCATTATTTTCATAATTGTCATTGTCATGGTTTTTAATTCTAAAATTATGTTCAATTATGCATTTATTTTTGGATCTCATATAAACTTTTACTGACATTTGTTTCATCAGTTGCCTTATAATTCGTGATATAACATGTTGCTTTTTTCTTTTTGACTTATGCATTAAAATATCTTTTAGCAAATCAAAATTAACAAAAAAGAAAAAAAAAATTATATGGAAAAAATGTTACGTAATCAAAAATAATATATCTAAATACACATCATTGTTTTATGAAATTTAAACACCATATATATCAAGTCATTGACCAAATAGAATATCTCTTGATGGTCGCTAGAAAATATTTCCACAAAATGTTATTGAGATACAGTTGATAAAGTTAATTATAAATTGATGTGTGGCTACATTAACTGTGTACTGCTGGTACAACAACGAATTATTGAAAATTACTGAACCGTTAAACATTTCCGATTGTAATAATTTTTTTGTTTAATTGATATAAAAGATTTTAAATTAAATTGAAATATGTTTTCAAAGCAATATGATACTCAGTTGGTATTCAAGAGTTTTACTTGTGAAATGAATTAATCTGGTTTTGTCTAGGCGAGTGTCTAAGTGCAATTCAATCTAAAATCGATTGATCTGATTTATTTCTCAGTAGGCTCCAATATAATATTAAATGTTCTTATGCTCTTAGTTTCATCAATTAGGTAAGACCGGTTTAAGAAGAAGTTGCTTTTTAATAGAACGGTAACTAGGGTAGTCTACCCCTAGTTGAAAAACTTTGAGGCATATTAAAAAATGAGTAATGAAACATTTTGTATCCGACACTTATAATTATTTAATGTAATTCTGATTCTTTTCTAATATAAAACCTCTAAACCATCCTCTATATGCCTTATTTTTTTATTTTTTTTGACTAGGGAATGTAGATTGAATTATATATAGATTATAAGGGCAATAACAATCTGATCAGCTATGATTGAATCGTTCAACTAACATAAATATATTAAATATAAGATTAACGAAAGTAATATTTGAGAACATTTTTGAAGCTTTGAATTAATTTCAAATATTGCCTTATTTAGGCACGGTTACACTAGTTTAAAATGAATAATTAAAGCCCCCATAAACTGTTTTATTATTTGGGTAACTAACACACATATACAAAAAAAAAAACATTACAATGTACGTTTTAATTTGATTGAAATTCTTCTTCTTTTTAATTCAACTAAAAAAAACAGGTAGACACAATAGTTTAGGAATTTACCTGTTCAGTTGCAATTCACCTGTGATACAATTAGCGTAAAGAATATTTATAAAAGAACAATATAATCATCATCATCAGCATCGTATGTAATTTTATTTCACTTCACGGGCGTATTTTTATGCAGTCAATACAAATAGCAAGCTATAATATAACCTGTCGTGCGTAAATCCGTTTTTAACATATATAAATCTTTTGACATTAAAATTCTGTTCATTTTATTCATATGTTTAAATAAAATTACAATTTGCACAATTGTGCTACAAAAATAATAATAATAATATCATATTATGGATGTTTTTTTTTTCCACCAAAACTAAACTAATCGAGATTTGGATTTAGTTGCAATAACATACTTAACGAACATGTATGTTGTTCGCATCAAGTATAGGTGAAGTGACTGTCTAATATTCTAGAATAAAGAAATTAATTAAAACTATTATTATTAACAATAACAATAGAATAAAATAAGAACTGACGAGCATATATTAAATATTAATTGCATGGATAATGTTTGTGTTGTGTGTGAGCTAACATTAGTATAATTATTGTTATATTCCTGTAAATATAAATATTAAACAATTATCTACATGTAATTCATTTCATATGTTTCAAGTTGATTATGACCTAGACGAGATTTTGTTGAATTATTTTTGCTTTTTTTATTGTTATATTTTGTTTTTAGTCGTGTCAGCTGTTATTTGTTTATAGCCGCATGTCGGCAACATATGAACTTTATGTGAATGTTTATTATTATTATATGAAATGTTATATATTAAAGGTATAGAAAAATAAATATTGCAATAATAATTTTAATCTAGTTTCTCACGTCATGAATTGCCTAATTTTATAATTGGTCGAAATAATAAACATTTGAACTTTTCACATAGAATTTCAAATAGATAAAATAAAACCCATTTATTTTCTAAACGTTTTACAGAAATATTACAATAGTGTTTTGTTTTTTTTTTTTCGTTGGCAAATTAGGAAATTAAGTCATTTATTATTTTACTAAAATTTATTTTTCGTTTTTTTTTTTCTTTTGCAGAGAAATTGACGTGGGTACATTTAAACGTCGTGATAGTGCACCGCCGATTTCTACAAGAAATTTTGATCCAAATAAGTCCCGAGACGGTGCATATTTACACGCATTAACAAAATTTAATCAATGGCGAATAAATGAACGTAAAGAAAGACTTGGTGCCGAGAATATTTCAATGCATGATACATCAATACCATTTGATGAACTTAAAGATCTTGTTGGATATAATGTTGATGATGAGAACAATATTGCCGATGACGAATTATCACATAATGACGATTTGCTAATATCCAGCAATAATAATTTAGATGCCATAGATATAGGAATTAATAGTGATAATCGGTACGATAATATTGAAAATATAAATTCATCAATTCGGGAAATTAGTAATACGAACACAACTATTGGTACATCATTAAAGGCATCCGCACGTTATTCACTACCCTCTAATATGTCAAAATCATATATTGCAAAAGTAATTAAGAAAAAATTGAAGAAGCCCAGCAGGGATGATAATCATCGTGTCATACATGAAGATGAAGTACAAGAATTTGAGGGAATACATTGTAATAATGGCATTTTGGACAATAATGCACAAGATAATTTAAAGAGTCCACCAGTAAAGTTTTATAAACAGAACTCTAATCCATATCCAACTGAAGATGATAGTTTAACACCAATTCAAAATTCAATAAATCCAATTGATAAAATACAACTACAAAAAATTAACTTTTTAAGCGAAAGCTATCAGCGCACTTGCCCAAAGAAACCAAAGAGAATGTTATTAAAACCAAAAGAGACTAAGAAAAATACCAAAGAATTATCGGAAGCTCATTTTAATGGTTCGTATAAGAACTATGAAGTGCATTCACCATTTTATGAAGAAAAAAAAAAGTTACCATTAAAAGCGACCACCTCGCAAAGTGCAAGAGTATCAACTATGAGTACTCACAGCAACCAATCGTCAGCAAAAATTGATACACCACTCAAAAATAATATTCGTAGATATTCACCACAATATCAAACCATTAGAAATAAACATGGTGATTTAGTTGAATATGCGGTACCATTTTGCGAAGAAGATAGCTTCGAAGGAATACAAAGATCCTCTGATGACATCGCAAATCAATCTAATCACATTATTGAAGATATTCGCGAATGTGAAAATATAATAAATGACAATTTTCTGTTTTTAAATGAAAAATATACAGAATTAAATTCAGATGGAAGTAATTCTCATGAAACTAATGGTGTTCATGGTAAAAATAATTGTAATTCATTTGATAGAAAATCAAATAAAACTGTGGGAAATGTGATGGTTACCGATTTGGATAAATCGGTTGACAGTTGTAAAACGTTAGATTATAAACGACAATCAAATGATATTTTGGATGATTTAAATTCATTGTCAAAATGGAGTGAAAATCTAGAAGAAAAACTTGATCCGAAAACTAAAATAGAAAATAATCTGTTGGAATTTTTAAAGAATATTAACTTATCAATGCCAGTTTGCCAAATAAATGAATTAAAACCAAAAATAAGTGTCTTAAGAAACACATTTCCAGCACCATTAGAAATTTTATCTGGAATATTTCGAAAATCGACCGTTACATTGCGAAAATATACGTTTAGTGGTGATGAATATGAACATGATTCGGTTCGAATAGCAGAAGAGGCTATTAAAAGAGATTTTGAAATATTAAGGTAAGTTTAAGGTCAAAGAGAAATGTTCGATTTGTTTATATTTTAATTTTATTAATATGCTTATTTACACAATTTTTAGAAAAATAAGGCACCGAGACATCATTGCACTAATGGCTATTTCATTTAATACTGAATTTAAGGACATAACTTTAGTTTTGGAACCTGCTGATTATACATTGTATTATTTTCTGCACCAAATGGTAAGTTAAAATTTTGGAGAAAAGAAATATTCAAAATCAATTAACATCTTATAATTTACTTTAGGATGAAAAATTAACACTTTTTGAATCAATTTCAATTGTACAACAAATTGCAAGTGCATCGTTATATCTACAAGAATCTGGTTATATTCATTCAAATATATCAAGCCATTGTGTTTTAATGAGCAAATATCCAAATTATGTAAAATTATCATCGTTTGAGTTAACAACAAACGTATCATTGGATATTCAATCGGATATTGAATCGAAATACCGACGAACATCAAAAACAATTAAAATTGGAAATGAAAGCTTTCAGAATGTACCAACGCATGCATTATTAATGAGAAATAGTGATAAAAAATTGAAAGATCGCTATCGAAAATTGTCAAAACATTTTGCAAATTTAATTGGAGTACCGAAATATTCAGCCAAATGCATAGATGATATTGAATCAAGATTTTTACCATATTATAGTCAATATAGACAGCAATTATCATTGTACAATTATCAACCACCTGAATTACTAAAATCAAGTGATCGTTTTGTCTATCCAACCAGAAATTCAGATGTTTATTCACTAACATTACTACTTTGGGAAATATTAAATCATTGCGTTCCATTTATTATTTTCAATGAGAACGAATTGGAACATTTGTATAGTGTAAATAAAGCGGTATTGCCAATATTCGAAGCAGATCGTTGTAAATATTTTAAACAAATATTTAAATATGGCTTCGAAAGTGACCCGGTTAATCGAAGTATGACCGTTCAACATTTAATTTCATTACTGGAAGATGTTAAATTTGATATTAATTCCCAAAAAACTGATGATGAAAATATCAGTGATGCTGATGATATCTATCCATTGGATGTGAATAATCAAATGTACGATGAATCACAGCAAAATATAAAAATCAATTCCGATAATATTTATGAAAATACAAATGAAGTATTTTCAGATGTTGCATCAATTACTTCACCAGAAAAACACGCACACAAAATAATACAGAATTGTCAACCGAAAATTAATTTGAAAAAATCACCAGCAAGTGATAGTAAAAGTTCTCCATTAAATAATGTAACGAGTTCAACGCTGTACCGAAGCATATTAGATTTTAATAAACTTCTATCGCCACGACGTGCTGCAAATGCAAATATTTATGAGCGTACAAGTACATTGAAGAAACGTAAAAAAGTAAAAAATTCAAATAATAATAAAAGAATTATGAAAGAATTATTTGATTTTACAGCAGATGATGAATCAAAAATTTCATGCGGTGATATTTCTACGAAATTAAATGAAAATCTGGAGTCAATTCCAAATCGAAGTGATATAGACGATCATGATGTGTCCAAAAGTAAAAATATTATTGGACCAATGACTGTTAAGGAAACTGAATTACCGTCAATGATGTCAATTAAGATCCAACAAAATAAATTTGAAAATGAAATTTTGAATGATGAATCCATGGTATCCACAATGAAAGCTAAACCAATGGATTTAAGAACCATGCAATTAAATGAATTCGAATTATCTCATGATCATCATCAGGTAAATAATTTAGAAAAAATGAATCGTTCAATAGACCGTTCTGAGCATAATAAGGGTTCATATCGGTTTAAAGTTAATGACTGTGTAATACCGAGGAATGTAATTGCTCTGAAGAATAAAATTCGACGTAATACATGGCTTGCAGCAGCGCAACCCAATGAAACTGCCAACTCGACGATAAAGCAACCAACAATTATTGATTTCACTGAAACTGAAGATGTAAATAAGAAAACAGTGCCAGCAGCAAATAATATAAATCAATCTCTAAATGAAAGTACACAAAGCAATAAAAAACTTAATGTTAGCATTAAAATTATTCACAAACAGTTATCGCCATCACCACAAAAAAGTTATACTGATGCATCATCACAGAAAAGTGATATTGGTGATAATACCACTACAGAAATTGATAATGACGAACATCCTTCAGTACTATCACGAATCAAGTTTTGGAATTCATTGGATATACCAAATACTGTTAGCATAAATAATACTAAATGTAGTGAACGACATTCGAAATCATTCAATCAAACAAAAAAATACAATAAGAGTAGCAATAACATTGGGGAAAATACTACACCGTCAAAAAATAAAATTCTTGTTGAAGAAATTACAAATATATCGGCTGATATTATGAAATGTTTTACTGCGAATCGTTTTAAGCTGAAACCAGTCGATCAACCAAAGAATTCCATAATTACTAAAATTGCTCGGATCGACAACGCAGTTCAATCAAATAAAGAAAATAATTTCGTTTCAGAGCTAAATAATTCAATTCATAAACAAAAGACGGCTATCAACGATAATTTTGAAAATTCTCGTTTTAAAAAAGAATTCTGGCAAAAAGAGAAAGAAATCTTTGTTCAGCAACAAAATTTGTCTGTACTAACATCAAAATTATTTTCGAATGTTGAAGAAGGCATATTTACACAAAAACTCAAACAGAGTTCAGTAATGGACGCTGTAAAACGTATTGAGAATGCTTATAATCCAAATTGCACAGACGTATCATTTAAAAAAATTGAAAATAAATTGTTCAATGAAAAAATTAATAACACAGACCCAACAATCTATGAAACCGAGTCAACTGCCAGACCAAAAGAAAAAGAAAAAGAAGAAGAAGAAGAAGAAGAGAATAATGTATTGGATCAAAATGATGACGATAAAAACAAAGATATTTGTGTACCTGAATATATTGTTCAACAGGAAGTCCCTGTTACATCATCACCACCAACTTCAGATACTCAAACCAGTAAAAGTAATATCATAATTAATTTTACTAATTTTTTTTTTTTTTTAAATCATATTTATGCTAATACATAATAATTTATTTTAAAAAAGGTAACACAACGTTGATAAAACGAACAATTTATCGAGAAAGTATTATATCTGGAACTGGTGTGGATGTGCCGGATTTGGAAAAAATGTTTGATTCAAATTTAACATCTGTTGGTAGTGCATCTAAATCATCATCAAGTACGAAATTAACTACTCGAGTTACATTAAATATGCGGAAATTTAAACGTCGTTCATCAGACATTGGCACTCAATTGGAAGCAGATGAAACCAATAGTTCAATGAGAATGATTGATTCACGCCATTCAATTGGTGGAAGTGAAATGCTTGATATGACATCTAATGAGAGTCAAAATGAAATTGTGGCTACAACTTCTGGGCGAAGTCTTGAGCAAATCTCTAATGGCCAACATTCATTGAGAGACATATGTCACAATTGTGTAACCGCATTACCGAAAAATGAGATGTCAGCTGTCACATCAAAGAATGAAATGAGCGTTCTTCAAAATACTACGAATTTAAGTAATTTTGATATAACTCGATCATCAAGAGATCTTTTATCATCATATCGAAACAGATCGTACAAAAACAAGGTAAGTCGAGTTTTTTCTATTTAACTTTCGATAATTAAAAATATTTATTCATTAATTTTTTTTCTATTTTAATTTCATAGGATATTCAATCAACTGAAGATCTATACATTGATGATGATTTTTGTCAAGGTCTATGTCTGGGTGCTAATATGAAATTGGTCACCAGTTCAATTGAGATGCTAGATAATTTCGATTTTGATATTATTTCCACTCACATTTATGAAGAAACAAATGAATCCGAATCAGTAACTACAAACAATAATGACGTTGAAGATTCAATTCAAAATCCAATTTCTTAAGAATAATTAACTTAAAAATGAATTTATTTTTTGTATTTATAAGTTTTTTTTATAATGTCTAAAAATTAATTGTGGCATGAATAAGAATTTATAATAAACTAAATGTTTTAGACACTGATTTGTTTTTATGTCTTTTAATTAAATTTATCATTAATTAAAATTAAAATAATCTATTTCATTTCATTTATTTTAAACACGATCAATTAATACGTGCAAGTTGGTTATTTATGCGGCTCAACATCTATTTATTTTATTTTTTTTTAATTTAGATATCTTGGTAAACCAATCAATTAACTAAAAATAATATTATAATTGTACCTACTTAATTATAAGTACAAGTAAAATCAAAAGCAATGTTAAATAATTTATTTAACATTTCTATATAAATTTTAAAAACAATAATCCAATTCAAACATACAAAAAAGTATGAATTGACTTTGGAGGAATTTTTATACGAATTATATCATGCAATTGATCACGAATAATTATATCAACATATTGAGCTAACTTATTGTAGAAAATAATTACAATATTGTTGTCAGGTCGTTGAAAGCCAATAGCTAATACATTATTGTTTGTACTTTCTACATGAATGCGTACAGAATCAACTTCTAGAAATCTTGAAAAATGGCCAATTGCATAGAACATTGGCTGCTTATAGAACTCTGTTTTACTTGATGTATTTACGATGACTGCCGCATCAACAAAATTATTCACATAATTTGGTCCACCAATTTCATCTAAAATTAAATTCCAATCAATCCAACCATTTACCCAATGGCTGAGATCTTCCATATAAGCAGAAATATAACTTTCAGCACGTGCCCAAGAACCTAGTTCAGGTCCATGCGTTTGAAATGGCTTATCTCCAATGCATGATTCGGTATTTAAAATTAATTTGTTTGGATATTTTTCATGTGTGTCATCTAGTAAACTTGGTGGTGCAATTGAATCCCAATACCAATGTACTGCTAGTCCATCTATATATGAAGTTGCATTTTCGTGTGCTTCATCCATTTGTGTAAACCACCATGGAAATGCATATCGTTGATCGTCAGCAGCAAACAATTTAATATTTCTATAGTTGGAATTTCGAAGTGTTGGTCCTAGATTTTTAGCTACCCAGTTACCTTGTGAGTGTGGTGTCCATCCCAGACTCATAAAACGAACAAACATCCAACCGATAACACCATTTAAAGGTTCGTTACCTGTAGATATTGCCCAAAATGTAAAATTCTGTGCATCCATTAATTCAAGATATTTTAAATGATAATCAGCCCATAATTGAAAATATTCTGATTTTAAAGAACTCCGTCCCGACCAAGCATTATTTGTTTTCATCCATGGAGGTGGGCTCCATGCAGCACCGATTGCATTAATATTTACATTATCTGCAGCTTTTTTTAATGCATCAATCTGTTCTATTCTCCGTAAATCTCTGTTATCTAATTTTGTAAAATCTGATAAATGAATATCATTTTCTGGTAATTCATTGTATGCCCAAGGTTTTAAATCAAAATCAGATCCGCCGATTGGTATTCTAATTAAATTATATCCAATGCCTTCAGAATAGGAATAATATGCTTTATAAAGTGATTTCTGCAAATTTTCCGATAGCATATCCAAAATATGTGATACAGAACCAGTAAATGCACCTCCAAAACCAGTAATTTTCTGGTATGTTTGGTTTCGGTTAACAGTTATAGTTGCTGCTGCACTACGTCTTCTTGTTCTACTACGTTTCGCGCGTATCACACTATATTGTTTAGAATTTCCAATATGGCTATGTTCTCTGCTACGTTTCTTGATTGAATTGATATCAACACTCCTTCCATTTGAAGTTAAATTTCCTCGAGTTGTATTAAATCGTAAACCACGTTTACTTGATGACACCAATATAAATTTTCCAATTTCAACAGAACTTACATCTTCTAATGTATCGCAAAATGTTTCATTGCATACACAAACTAATCCATATTTATAACTTCGCAATTGACATGGTTTATTTTGAAATCCAATTACACAAACAAAAAGAAAGCATAGCAAATAATTCAAATAATAAAAACTGTTCATTATGACAATTTAAGAACTATAAGATGATTTAATTGAAATTATTATTTTCAATTCCGCAAATAAGTCGATTAACTTCGAATTTATTAGAAATTAAAAAGAGAAATGAAAAGTAAGTAGGTGAAATAAATTACAGTAAGAA
>JAABKK020056953.1:18455-37961 GCA_011634745.2 Catotricha subobsoleta
AGTCGATTAACTTCGAATTTATTAGAAATTAAAAAGAGAAATGAAAAGTAAGTAGGTGAAATAAATTACAGTAAGAAATAATATAAGAACATAAGCATAGTATGTAAGTATGTAGATAAAAATAATATTAGAGATTATACCATTTGGATAATTAGAATGTAATAGATTTTTTTCTTTCGATATACTTAAGAAATATGTATCGCTTAGATTATTTCAGAAGACCAATTGGCTCCGTCTACTGCTGTCATTCATAAATTAATAACAATTCCGAGCGAAAGAGAAGAATTATACTCACACACATATTAAGCATTCACTTGAAGTCAATTGCATACAAAACGTGTTTATGTTTACGAAAACTTAAATTATTTTTGTGAAAACATTTTTTTTATATTTCCATGAAATATTGAACAAAAACTCTATTTTCTTCTGAATGAGTGGCTGAGAAAAAATCTAAATATGTTAACCAATAAGATTTTTATGCGAAAAACAAAACGTGGAAATATTTTAAAGGTAAGTTAAAGATTGTGCCAAATGGTGTGAGGTTAGAATATTTCCGCTTAATAACTTAAAATTAAATTGAAAATTGTTAATAAAATAGGAATATTTTCTATTTAGATTGTACGCGAACATTATTTACGCGATGATATTTGGTGTGGATCAGCAAGTTGTGAGCTATGTGATCACAAAAACCACGATAAAATACTATCCGCCGGTCCAGTATCACCGAATTCAAAATTTCCATTTGCTCACTATTTAGTATTGGATACAAATGTTGTGCTGGATCAAATTGATGTTTTTGAAGAAGATATTCTCTGTAATATCATAATTTTGCATACCGTTTTGAATGAAGTGAAACATAGAAGCTCAGCTGTATACAAGAAACTTAAAAATATTATTTCGGATCAAACCAGAAATGTTTATACTTTTGTTAATGAACATCATAAGTTCGTAGAATTTTTTTTTATTATTATAGTCGATAACGTTTACTAATTTACTAATTTTTTCAGAGATACATACATTGAAAGAGTACCTGGTGAAACAGCTAATGATCGTAATGATCGTGCAATTCGTGTGGCCACTCGATGGTATGATGAACATCTAAACTATAGCTGTAAAAAAGGAACAGAATCCATTCGAGCTATTTTATTGACAGACGATAAGAAAAATCGTGAGAAAGCTTTAGAAGAGAATTTAATTGCTTGTTCCGTTAGTGAATATGTTAAAGCTTTAGATAAATTTCCTACACTTCAGGATAAATTGTCTCACAAAGACTATTCTCTGGAAACTGGTAAAACTGATATTTTTCCACCACATTTACCACCACACGAAATCCATTCGGGCATAAAGAGCGGTACAATTTTACAAGGAACATTTTTAGCGTCGCGCGAAAACTATTTAGAGGGATCCGTTAATGTAGAGGGCTATGAAAAATTCGTAAGCATATAGAAAATAATTTTTTTGTGTGTTTTGTTGGCAGCTCTAGTTAATGAAACAGTTATTTCATCCATAGATATTACTTCAGGGTCATGATGGGTTAAACAGAGCTGTTGATGGTGATATTGTTGCAATCAAGCTACTACCAGAAGCTGAATGGAATGCACCAAGTGAAATAATTTTGCAAGATGATCAAGAAGATCCGGGTGATGTTTTGGACCAAGAAAACATTATGCCTGCTGATGTTAAAATAATTTCAAAAGCTGAAGAGAAAACACCCACCGCCAAAGTGGTTGGAATTATTCGAAGAAAATGGCGACAATATTGCGGTATATTACAACTGAATCCTATTCCAGGGTCAACAAGACACATTTTTGTACCTGCTGAGAGAAAGATTCCAAAAGTTCGTATCGAAACTAGGCAATCAGAAGATTTAAAAATGCAACGGATTATAATTGCCATTGATAGTTGGCCAAGACACTCAAGGTAAATTTAAAATTATATTTGATTTAGCGTAAGTTCATTTGGATGTTATATTTTGCTTGGGAAAATTTAATCTCTATGTTGAATCAATTGTCACTAACGCAAATTGAAATTTATAGATATCCTCAAGGTCATTTTGTTCGTGCACTTGGTCCTCTGGGTGACAAAGATACAGAAAATGAAGTCTTGTTATTAGAGCACGATGTGCCACATTCTAAATTCTCGAAAGAAGTGTTAAGCTTTTTGCCAAAATTGCCATGGACGATTACAAATGAGGTAAATTTTATTTTTGTTATTTTTTAAGAATAAATTCAATTTTCTTTTTTCCTATACAATATAGGATTTAGAAAATCGTGAGGACCTACGTCATTTAGCTATTTGTTCAGTTGATCCACCTGGTTGTACAGATATTGATGATGCATTACATTGTAGGCTATTATCGAATGGTAATTATGAAGTTGGTGTTCACATTGCTGATGTCACACATTTTATAAGACCAGGAAATGCTTTAGATAAAGAAGCAGCCTCAAGAGCTACTACTGTTTATCTTGTTGATAAACGTATCGACATGGTTCCCGAGCTATTAAGCTCAAATTTATGTTCGTTACGTGGCAATGAGGTTCGTTTTGCGTTTTCTTGTGTATGGGAAGTAGATACCAAGGCAAATATATTGAATACAAAATTCCATAAAAGTGTCATTGAATCGAAAAAAGCGATGACGTATGAAGAGGCACAACTTATAATTGATGATGTTTCGCAAAAACATGATATTGCCGAGTCATTACGAAATTTAAATAAATTAGCAAAAATTTTGAAGCAAAAAAGAATTGACAAAGGGTAATTGGTTTTTTCATTTTATAAATTTTATTTAAAAATTAATTAATTTTTTTTTAAATATTATTTAGAGCTTTGGTACTTGCCTCACCTGAAATACGTTTTCAAGTGGATAGTGAAACTCAAGATCCAATTGAGGTAGAAATCAAAAAAATTCGCGATACAAATTCCATGGTTGAAGAATTTATGTTGTTAGCCAATGTGTCAGTGGCTGAAAAAATTGAAAAAGAATTCCCAGAATTTGCAATGTTACGTCGTCATCCAGAACCACCACAAAATAATTTCGAGCCACTGATTAAAGCTGGACAAAATCTTGGTTTTGAAATTGATACATCTTCCGGAAAACAATTGGCGTTATCATTAGATAATGCCGTTAAACCAGATAATCTATATTTTAATACAATGTTAAGAATACTGGCCACACGGTGTATGATGCAAGCTGTTTACTTTATTAGCGGAACTATTCAGAAAGAAGAATTCTTTCATTATGGTTTAGCAGCTCCAATTTATACACATTTCACATCTCCAATAAGAAGATATGCTGATATAATTGTTCATCGTTTGTTAGCTGCTTGTATTGGCGCTGACAGCACGTATCCAGACTTATTGGACAAACGGAAGACATCGAACCTTTGTAATAATTTGAATTATCGCAATCGAATGGCACAATATGCTGGTCGTGCTTCCGTTGCTTTAAATACACATCTATTCTTTAAAGGTCGTACTCAAGAGGAAGAAGGGTTTGTATTCAATCTAAATTTAAAATCTTTTACGTAAATTTGTATTAATTTAAATTTATTTGTTTTCAGATATGTGTTATTTGTTCGTAAAAATGCACTTCAAGTTTTAATTCCAAAATTCGGCTTAGAAGGAACGATTTATTTAACGGGGAAAAAAGGTTCTGAACATAAATCTGGCGTTCAGTTTATTTATAATGAAGAGGTAATTATGTTTGTTTTAATAGAATTTTTTTTTTTTAGATTATTCATGCATTTAATTCATATTTTGTAATTCAACATCAGGAACATACACAACAATATAATGACATAGTTTTCCATTCATTTGATCAAGTTAAAATAAGATTAAGCTTAGACGCAACGAATATTCAGCATGAAAAACTGGTTTTTGAATTAGTTAAACCATATATTCCTGGATTCAGCGTTGAACCAATTGAAGCAATGGAAGTTGATGACGTAGCAGAGGATGAACCTCCTAAAAGAAAACATTCGAAAGCTAAATACGCAAATATATCAGAAACAAAGCGTAAACAAGATCAAGATTCTGAGCAAGTAAAAAAAGTGAAAGAACTGAAGCAAGTGAAGATGGAAGCTGAACCAGCACCGAAAAATAAGACGAAGAAAAATAAAAATCAGAAAAAATAGTCATATTTTTTTTTTTTTATTAAAATATAAAAATATCAATTTTCTATTGTTAAAAAATTATTTTCATCGGCACCCACTACCCACGCTTTTTTATTTTTTGTTTTGTTTAGTATTACAATAATTGTAATTAAAACATGTAAATAAAAATTAATTAATTAATTAATTTTTAAAAAATTTATTGAATAAATATAATTTTTTTATAAGGTGTTTACTGTTTATCTGAATAATATGAGAGATCTTCAATTTATTCACATCTCAACCAAATAGGAGAGACGGATTGTGTGAATATTCAGAATATTCAGATAATATAGTGAATTATAAACAATAAATATTCAATGACATAAATTTCGGTATGTTGAATGTATTTATAAATGTTTTTAAATAATTTCATAAACTAAATACATTGGATATTCTGTTTGAGGCCTTCTGTTTCAGTTTAAATAAAATTAGATTTATAAAATATTTTTAGTAATTTATATATAACGTAAGAAGATTTGTGTTGAGATGATCATTATTTTCGAAATTGTGGATCTGGAGCAGTCATTGCATAGCCAAGCTCTTGAAGAGCCCGTCGAATATCTTTAAAAACAGAAGGATCTTCTACAGTTCCAGGAAGTATTACTTGTTTATTTCGAGCTAAATCTGCCATTGATTTTCTCATAGTTTTGCCTAAAATGATTTTTTTTTTAAATTGAAAGAATTAAATAATCTTATTACCAGTTGACAATATATACCTGATCGTGTACGTGGCAATACGTCCACTGGAGCAACCAATCTAAATGAAGCAATTGGTCCGATAATTTCTCTAATAATTTTAATAAGTTCAACTGACAATTTAGCTGGAGATTTTGTAATACCATCTTTTGTTATATACAAACATAATGGAACTTCACCCTTAGTTGGTTCAGGTACACCAAAAACAGCTGCATCTGCAACATCAGGATGACGCAATACAGCATCTTCTAAACTTAATGTCGAAATTCGGTGTCCAGCTACATTTATGACATCATCATCACGAGCTGTTACAAATATGTAACCATTTTCGTCCTTGTATCCAGCATCCATTGTATCATAATAGCCCTAAAAGTTTCACAAATTAAAATTCTATCACAAAAAAAATGGATAGGTAATAAGTATATTATATGGTGATTATTCGTACCGGAAATCTTTGGAAATATGTTTTATTAAATAGCTCGTCATTTTTAAACAATGTTGACATTGTTCCTGGTGGCAATGGAAGTTTAACAGCAATTCTTCCTAGTTCATTTGTTGCAGCCTCTGTTGCGTCTGGATGAAGTACTTTTACTAAAATATAAAATATTATCAATGGATGGTATTTTTGTAGCTCAATTCAAAACGAATTAATTAATTAGGATTTTTTTTTTACTTACTGTCGTAACCCACAAAAGGTCTTCCCGTTGAAAACTTCGGTGGATATAAACTTTGATTAAATCCTAAGCAAGTAGCAGTTATTGCCGAGCCAGTTTCTGTTTGCCACCAGTGATTCAAAACTGGTACTTTGAAAATCTTTTCTATCCAATTTTTTGTTTCTAAATCACAATGTTCGCCAGCTATAAATATCGTTCTTAGTGTTTCAGTACTGTATTGCTGTCCATATTTAATATCCGGATCAACCCTTCGAATAACACGAAAAGCTGTCGGCACCGAAAATAACGCTGATACTTTATGTTGTTCAATAATTCGAAAATATTGTCCAGGATCTGGGGTTCGATCAGGTTTACCTTCATACATAACAAGTGTAGCACCAAACAATAATGGTCCATAACAAATATACGAGTGACCAACAACCCATCCTAAATCAGATGCTGCCCACCATACGTCGCTCGGTTTCAAACCGTAAATGGTATTCATCGTATACATTAAATTAACTAAATGACCGCCGGTTGGTCTCTGAACACCTTTTGGCTTATCTGTTGTACCCGAAGTATATAAAATATACAGTGGATCATTTGCTTCGACTGGCACACAATCTATTGGTTCACTATTTTGTAATACCGTTTCCCATAGAACATCCATTTTTGAATTTAGTGGTGTATTTAATACGTTGTACCTTTGAAAAATAACACTGCAATTTGGTTTCCATGATGACATGTTAACTGCATCATGTAAAATATCTAAATATCTGAAAAAAGAAAATATGTATATATTTTATTAGTTCTAATCATTTTTATAGGTGATCAAATGTTCTAAATCACATCATAAAATAAGAAAAAATGACAAAAGAATAGTTAAGTAAAAGACATATTATGGGTAGTCGAATTTGCTCATTTATATAGATGCCAAGCTTTCATATCCGCTTTCGAAACCGTACACAACTAATATAATGTGTAAGTAATATTTTACCTGATAATTTTATTAGGCTCAACACCACAATTTGCTGCAATAACGACTTTTGGTTCTGCATGTTCAATTCTTGTACAAAGTTCACTGGCTGCAAAACCTACAAAAATTTGGAAAATTATAATTTAATAGTGTTTACCCTAGTATCTCTAACCATTTACTTTTAAAATATTTAATAATTAATTTCGCGTTATAGATTTCCCTTAGATATAACAAATAAAATATGTACCTATCTATGATTTGAGAAGATTAATACAAAACATCATTATTATTGATATTGTATGCAGATGCACTAACTATATATGGGCATTATGAATATCTTAATAATAAATACGTATTATTAACATTTTTTATAGTATTATTAGATTGAATGCTTTATATGGATTATGAAATATATTATATAGTTTTTTAGTTACGTAGGTCTTCATTTATCAAATTAAATAACGTAAATGTGAAATGTATTTCGAACTCGGCATAAAGCACAGAAATTAAAAGAAATTATTTAAATTGAATATATAAAAATTCTAAGTTGATGACATTGGGTCAAATAACAAACGCGTGAATTTGAAATGCAAATTAAACGTTAAACAATATTCTTTTTTCTGTGGCAATAGTAAGTTTAATGTATCCACTTCGTGCGATTACTTTAAAAAAAAAAAAAACGATACAAATCTAAAATTATTCAATATTTTTCATTTAATTTTTTTTTTTTTTATAATTCGTTTTAATTCAATTTCCATACCTCCAAAAACAACTGAATGAACAGCACCAATTCGAACGGTAGCCAACATTGCCATAACAGCTTCTGGAATCAATGGCATGTAAATAACAACTCTATCGCCCTTTTCAACGCCTAATTTACGAAGACCGGCACCCAGAACTGAAACCTTTCAAAAATATTAAAATCGTTGATTTAATTTTAAACTGAATTGAAATGAAAGAATAATATAAATGTCTTACCGTATCGTACAATTCTTGATAGGTTACTTTTCGAACGGTATTTGTAAGCGGACTATCATGAATAATAGCTACTTTATCACCTTTACCAGCTAATACATGACGATCAATAGCATTATAACAAGCATTTAAATAACCACCGACATACCATTTTGTAAATGGTGGATTACTATTGTCTAGAACTTTTTCAAATGGTTTATCCCAATGAACCATTTGTGCTCCAACGTCACCCCAAAATTCTTCTGGTTCTTCAATTGAACGTAAATATTCATCGGAGTAGACCGAATTCGAACCAGATGACAGTCCATCTACAAAAAAAAAAAAAAATATTGAAAAACCAAATTGGTGATGGAAAAACTGATCTTAATTTGTATGATCGCAAGCAACACCGAACATAAATTTTATAGCATTTAATTTACGTAAAGTTAATTTTATATACAATATTTACATTTGCTTTTTTTTCGATGAGAATGCAATTAATTCATACGAAATATATTAATAATTGTTGAATAGACGAATAACACACTCAAAAGTATATTCACTCGATGGCTTTTTTTTTTAAATATAGAACCTGGCTGAACTTTTTACATTTTATTATTATTGATATATAATTTACAATTAAATTTAATTTCTTTTGTATAAATAAATAATTTGCCCGTATAGACATAAATTAATATTATAAATAAATAATTTAAAGTAAATAAATCAGACCCGTCAAAACTAGTGCAAATTTAAATTAGATCTTTGCTATTTACTTTGGTGAAAACTAAAAATAAACATTCAGACGTAAATTCGATTTTTGGTTATAAATTTTTACAAAAAATTTAACTTGGATACCGCATAGGTTTGATTAAGGCATTTGATTATTTTTTATTTATTTATTTGTTTATTTATTTTTTTGGACAGTATAAATAAATATGAGCGCATTTTGTTGTTATTAACTCAAACACTTACTTATATTTTAGTGAAAATTTTTATAATTTTTTTTTTTATAATCAAAATTGAGATTTTAATTAAAAGCAATATAATAAATGACAGCTTAAAAAATGGAAATATTAAAATTCTTATCTTTTACGAAAATGATAAATGCCAGTTTAAAACGATAAATAAGTTTATAACGATAATAATCGTTAACAGCTGTAAAAGTAGGTAATAAAAACATAAAAAGAATTCTATAATATAATTTATTATTTGTTTATACATATTAATAATGTTCAAGTTCATGTATATCGTATTTGATTTTAATTAAACCAATTATTATATTAATTTATTTCAAAACGACAATTCAAATTTCTATAAATATAATAATTTCTTAACAGATGCTTTTATTGTTAACATTTATTGTAAATAAACCGAGGGCAGAAAAGAAAGCCATAAATTAGGACTTTGTTACGTTTGTAAAATAACAAAAAGAAAAGAAAAAACAAAATATAATAATATAAATTTTGTTAACTGCTTCCAAAATAAAACCCGTAATAAATTTATCAATAGACATTAGACAGGAACTAAATACACAACACATATATAATTACTTAATAAACAGCTAGAGGTTGTAAGTGTTCTCCGTTGAAATTGTAATGACTTTTCATAAATTAAATCAAAACGAACCATACGGTTTCTACATTTAAATTGTACAATAAAATTTCTTAAAATATTCATTTTCGATAACATTTTTTTGCTTTTTGCCACTAATTAAAATACAAGTCGCAATACATTCAAAAATTAAAATTTACTATTCTTTATTACATAAAATGAAAACTTCAACAGAACACTGATTAATCTTTACTGCTGAATAATTATTATTAAAAACTTAAAAAAAAACAAAAACTCTCATATTATCATATCAATGATGATGTAATGATGATGTATTAGTTTGCAAATGATCGTTGTAGTTAATATTTATCAGACAGGGATGACTACATTTTATATGAATGATTCTGGGAGTTTAATCAAATAGATACTGCAACATTTTTAATGCTTTAAACTGTTTTTTGTCAGCCCTGTTGAAAATGCTCAAAATAATTTTTATCTGTGTTTTTCTTGTTAAACGTTCATTTTTATTATAAATGTATTTCGTTTATGTGTTTAATAAGTAAGCTTAAGAGAGTGAAAAATCTACGCTACGCACAATTATTTTTTTAATTATTAATTTTTATTTTAAAATATAAAATTTGCTGCAAAGCTGAACTTTCATTTGTATTATTTTATACATAATTGCATTCTCCACTGTTTATAGAATATGAATCATTTGGTTATTCAAAATATGTATTCTTATGAAATTTTATTTAGTCTTTATTCATAAAATGATATCAAAATATTGAAATTCAACAATTGAACATGAGAGTTATTATTTGATACTATTGTAGTTTCATTGAATCTATATTTCATTATTTTCTGTCTATATACTTGACTCTTCCTATCACTGCCGTTAAAAAATCATAAAATCTTTTAATAATGGCTTAATTGTGCTATATAGAATTTTCTTGTCTGTTTTACATAATGCTCTCTTTGTTTAACTTTAAAGCATTTTATTTTTTCGTAATGATATAAATGTTGGCAGGTATTTTATTTCATAATGGCAAATATCCAAAATAAAATATAATTATTAAATGACGCCCAAAAAAACTTAATTTCATGATAAATGCAATGCACGTGTAAATGTCAAATAATAAAAAAAAGAAAAAAGAATAAAAACAAAATTTAAAAAAAGAAGTTATACCATTTACATTGGCACAAAGCTTCATTTTTTCGAGTATTTAATCCATAAAAAAAAAGAAAAGTTACTCATATGTTTACACAGGACTGAGCGAAGGGATCTTAATGATTAACCCACCGTTGGATGCAGAATTGAAGACACTTCAATATTTATAGGTTTTCTGATTTTTTGTTAGGAATTTAGAAATATTTCTTTTGATTTTTCAAACCGAAAATCAAAAAACATCAAAATGTAAAATCTTGAGAAAAAAAAATCACAATCCCTACTTCATTTTTTTTTTCAAGAAGCAAATTCATTATAATTTAACCAGGTTTATAGATTCATTATACTTATACCCATGTCTATAAAAGGTCAAAGTTGAATTTGAATTAGATCATTTCAATAATTATATTTTTTGGTAAACTCATTACGTTCGATATGCTATTATAATTTTAAATCAGATCCGAATTATTTTATTTAAAATTTTATATACTTATGCATCGCAGGGTGGTCTTAATTATCAATGGTTGAAATTCTGCAAACTAACCGATTGATAGTTGACGGTGTTAATTTTTTTAATTGTTAAGAATATCTTGTGATTGAATTATAATGATACACAAAATTATTTAAAATGTATTTCCTTTTCCACTGAGAAATTATAAATACGGACCACCCTAACACAGTGCACTTAATGAATGATGATGATAATATGTATTTGATAGTGCATAGAAATACCTATAATAGCATAATGGCTGGATGCAAAATACGTAATATATAAATGAAAGCATATGAGAAGTTCTTAGAAAAGTTAATTCAAGGTAAATTTTGTATTCTCTTAAGATTATATTGCTTTTAAGTTTATTTATCTTAAAGATTAATTGCAAATATATGTATAATACTTTCCAATTTATATCTAGAGCAGTCTTATAGATTATAAGATCGAAGTACACATTAATAAACTCAAAATACAAATTAAAAAAAATTAGTAATTAGAAAATTGAAGATGAGTTCTTCTTTTACTAAAATCGGTACAAGATGATGTACTGATTTTGGAAAGAGAACATATTATATGTATGGTATGCAGAATTTGATATAGAGTTTTTAAAAAAATAAATAATAGTTAATGAAGATGGAACAACGATTTGTTTTTTTATTCCTTATATATTGACCATACACAATATGATATAGTAGATAGGGCTCTTGTGAAATATTAAGGTCGAGAGTTACCAAATTAGTTGTCTGTGAAACTTACTTTTGAATAGCATTAGAATTAACGGAAGAACTATGTTAGGAATAGAATTACATAGTATATTACATACTGAAGCATTGTTTACAATGCATCAGTTGCATGAAATCTGGTCTTATTTTGTAAGTACTATGCAATTTGAATTTTCTTCTTTGGATATTAAATTTAATACTGGGCATTTCGTTTTTTTCTACTTTGCGTTTTGAATATTTTACTGTATATATAATTTATTTTCAATTATAAAATAAGTAAATTATAAATAACTTATTATAATAATAGTATTGTTGTTAATTTCCGATACAGTTTGTTTAATATTTGAGTTCCTTAACATCACGAGAAACACAAATCCTTCCCAAAACTGTATTATTTTACTGTAGGTAATTTTAATTAATTAATTAATTACCAAAATGAATTAATTTCCGTCTAATTATATTCTCGATGCGACAAATTTAACTTTTTTTTTTGCTTTAAAATTAAAAAATATATTCGGGATATGTACTGTTTGATTAATGACTTTTTTTATGTTTCCCTTTTTCTTTTTCATTTTTTTAAGTTTGATTATGCCATTAGAATGTTAGAAACCTTCTCGATTAATTGAGTGAAGAAAACGAAAACTACGCACATTTTTAAAAATGTTGGTATTTTTGATTTCTGTAAACTTACTGTATCCATTAAAAGCACTATTTCTGGTACACATATCCAAATTACGCGAGGACGAACCCACTGAATTGTGCATTTTTTTTTGAAAAAAAAAAAGTTATATTTAAATTCACTAATATAATAGAAATTTTCTTTGGTTTTATAATATTTATAAGTTGATCGTGTTTATTGTGCTCAAATTATAAATTTTAAATCGAAACTATTGATATTGTGTGGAGATGCGTCTTATTCAAAAAAAAAAAAAAAAGTTTTAATAGAAAATGAATTGCTGGCAAAACAGATAAATTTAACCGAAACACAAGAACAATTGAACGATCAAACCGTTTCACTGAGGCTCACACCATTAAACAGTTTGAAATTTTCGCGAAGACTAAATACAATAACGGATTTATATCGGACCTAGCGAACTGCTTACTGACAAAGGGACGTTATAATTACAATATTTAAATTACCTTATTTCAATTAAGAATTCAAAAGAAATAATTAAAAAAAAAAAAAATATATACAATGTTAATAATATGCGCGTGTTTACTTATATTTAATACAATTGAATATTTAATTTTAGTTTTTGTTTTCTTTTCATAATATTGGCGAATGGCGAATCATTTGTCATTTACAAATGATAAGTCAGATATTTAAAATTACATTTAATATTTCCTTAAAATGTTGCACAATTACATTTTCTAAATATCTATTGTTCAATCGGATATATTTTAAATATTCCATTATAATGTCTTACAATCTAATTAATTGGTTTAAATTGAAAATTTTGAAAGCCACGTCTCATTTTTTAATGTGCCAATAGTGAGCCAAAAGATAAAGAGAGGATTGATTGTATGCATGTTTGAAAGGTCTCAGTAAATAAAAAATTTAATGATATACATTTTAAGTTTTTAATTTTTGCGAAATATATAATAATATTCGTCAAAACATGTCCAAGTGTAATTGCCATGGAATAGACAGAAGAAAAACTGAAAGTATTTAACAATTTCTAATTATATAATTTATTATTTTAGACTAATATATGTAAGAAAATTATGATATTATTTTCTTTTTTAACTTAATTGGGCGAAAAAATAAATTAAAAGATATTTGATAGAAACCATTGAGGAAACGTTAAACTTAAATTCTAATATTTTTTTTTGGATAATTTTTCATTTCTTTTTTCTTACTAATAAATTTTGTTTTTATTAAAAATATGGAATATTTAAGCCATTGGCCTAAAATTCGATTTGTATACTCCAACTAAGCTTAGTGTATCCATAAAATTGTTATTGCATTAATTAAAGTTACTATATTAAACCCAAATCAGGTTCAAGCATATTACGTAAACAAAAATGACCAAATCATGTTTCTGAATCTTTGTGTGTCATGCATCAGTATTACTTTATGTTTGTTTTTTTTTTTTTTTTTGATAAAGACGAAGTTTACAGCGCCATGACCTTTGTTAGACTAATTTCAAATCCTTGATTAAATACACTTAATACAATTAAAAATAATTATAATTTGTCAATAGACGTAATAATGTAGACCGTATAATGTGTGTATGTGTGTATATGCTTATTGTACGATACAAACATTAATAAATTCAATTCAATTTACGTATCTGGTGTTGACGTAGGTACATTAACTGCTGTATTATGTGATTATACTAATAAAGGTATTTGCCAACCCAGTCAATATTTTCAATAAGGAAACCATAAGTGAACAGTAATTGTATATGCAATACTTTGATGTATTCTGTAGAATTTTGGCTGCTGTGTAAGTTTTTTTTTTTCTTTTGTAAAATTACGTTCGATATTGATCCAAATAAGTATAAAAACCATCATTTTCTTAATAAACTCAGTATTTGAGAACGTTGTTATATGATTAGTTATATTGTATATACATAACATCTATGTCTTTGAACAAGTTTTGTTTTCGTCACTTAAAGAAATATTGAAGCTTGTATGTACTGTACAATTAAAAAGTTGCTTCATTACGATTGTTTTCGAGATAATAAATAATGAATAACAATGAGACGATTGAGAATTAATATAATAAGTTTGTTAATTGGGCTCAACACATGTATGGGAATGTTATTTTCAATGTTGCAAAATGTAATTAAATTTACGTTAAAACATTTTTATTTGTGGTACAAAATTTAATACAATTTGTCTGAAAGATTATTAACACAAAGAGTGTTTCGAATTTTTGGCGAATTGATAACAAATTACAAATTAATAATTTTAAAATAAAAAATCAAATTGTTGTTAATTTTTTTTTTATTATCTTTCTTCTCGTTATTAAACAACAATCGAATTACATTTAAAAAAAACAACAACAAAAAAAAACAATATTATTTTCAGTCGTTTTTTCAATATAAAGAAAAGAGTAATCGAATTTAGATATATTTATAAGCAATTATGTATTCATCGGTTGGTTTGGTATATTTATGTTACGTTAAATTAATTTAATTATAGCGAACTTTTTAACAATTGAATATTCCACCAGCAGTAAACAATAAAAAAATATGAAGAAATATCGATCGATTACAATTTAATATAAGTATATGTTATATTTTGTCTATTGATTAAAAAAAAAAAAATTACGCATACGGTTGACTGTGTATATATTATGTTAATAATTCATGGTACATATATTCGCTCTTTTCATTCAGTTATAATATCAATAACAATAAAACACATTAGGCAAATCGAATTTACAAAATTTTACTTTACCCTCAGAAATATTATAGCCCACGCAAAATAATATCATTTTTAGAACAAGACGAAATCATAAGAATTTCAAAGTGTACACCACAAAAACAGTACCTGAAATAATACCAGATGATGTTTGATATCATTAAGCATAACCATAAAATATATGTATAATTATTAATTATATTCCTTATTAATATATTTTATTTAATATTTCAACATCAATGACGTAGCAAATGGCATCTATTTATAGTAAAGCACGAGACCAGCTCCTAATATAAAGATTTCTATTTTATTCTTGTATTTCGAATTATAACAATTGGTCTTGATTTATATTTATAGCTACAGAGAGAGATCCTAAAAATTTCCATTCAAAGATAAGTTGGAGAGCGATATTAATAGCATTAATACAAATTCTGACGAAATGGTAATAAATGTAATTATTAGATATGTACCAAGTACGATGTAGGAAAATCGAAAAAATGTTAATTAGATGACATAATCATTCTCTATACTGCACCCTCACTCAGGGATGCAAATGTGACGAAGAAACATTTCTGCAAATTTTGATTTTGACACAAGTTGTCTTAAGTACGATATATTCTCAGAAAAATGACTTGTTAGGACAATTTTGAGAAAATTATAAAGAAATTTTTATTAACTTTTCCCTTTTAGTGTCAAAAAATTAAATGCAATAAATAACTTTCCTTCTAAAACTTATTAACATTTGAATTCGATTTCACTGTGGTAGTTACATAGCTTGCTTTAAAATGACTATTTACAACATATGCATTATGCATATCTATTTTTTCTATTTATTGCAACGGAGTATCTTAAAACGAATTCTACAGATACTCAAACAGCCAAACATAAATATATATCGCTGATACAGATACAAGATAAATAAGCTTGTATCTTAAGATACATATCTTGTAATTTATAACGACGGTACTTGCATCCCTGCTCTCACTGCTTACTGCTTATAATTCATCTCTACATTTTTTTTTTAATCTGTAGTGCAAACCTGTAAATGTAGTAAGCGAATGGTTGATAGCATAAATTATCCACTGCATATCGTGTATACTTATTTGAGTAATGATGATATAATCCATAACGACAATGTACCTATTATTCATTTGCTTATGTCACACATACTCCATGACATAGTAAATTTATTTCTTTATTGTTTATTATTTATTTCTCCCATGGCATATACATTATGTGGCTGTTGATCTTTTTTAAATTATTAGTCAAGAGTTACCTAACCTCTATGATTTGTCTAGGTACCTATGCTATACATAACAACAATATTCTGGATATAGAATTTAACTTTTTAAAAAACATTATATGCGAATAAACATTTTCTAGCTAAAGTTTATTTCAAAAACCATGGGAATACAAATAAAAATCTAACAAATCAATACATTTCATATTTCCGATATTTGGCAGAATGAAATTTTATTATACCTACATGTCATTTTACCCTTATTCCTATTTACTCTTAATATTATACTGAGATATGTCCTAAGAGACAGATAGCAAACAGTAAATAAAATATTACCCTGACCATACAATAACGACATTTTTTCCAAATATAAAATTAAAATGACTTCGTTTTGATCAATAAATTTAAAAGAATGAAAAACGGTTAAACGACAATTTCTTTTTTATAAAGAGAACATCTAAACTATGACAACATAATGATAATAAATTTAAATACTTTATACTATAAGTGATTTTAAAGACACATCAATCCAAGACACTAAATTGCAATAAATATTTATGGAATTTGTTTTTTTTTTGCATGGTTTTTTCCTTCGTGAATAATTTAATGAAATTTCCATATTTCCATTACAGTAATGATGTGTGATATATATTTATCTTGGCTATGATGATATGCAAGAAATATAATATATAATATTTACAATGTCCCCCAGTGACGGGCCATCATATCAATATATGGGATAACACTAGAGATAACTTCTCTATTTATTTTTTGGTTGATCCGGTTATGTGTGTGTGTGTAGGTGTGTAGTAGCTTAAAAGTATTACAAGGTGATTGTAATAAAATGTGTACCTACTTTATTTGTAAAAAGACAAAAAATATAATATTAATGGTTAGTAAATTAATTGGTGATAATAAAAATGATATTTGCAATAAAAAAAAAAAAACAATGTAGGTTTGTTATGTGGGAAATGATTAGATTAAGGACTAAACAATCATTAATTACTGTATAAAGACCATTACTTTCAACTTTAAATTATAACAGAATGTAAGTGTAAGTGTAGTATGTCTTATTTTCTATGATAGATTTTTTACTATTTTTTTTAAAAATATTTTATTCAATTTAACACCATCACAAATCTGCACAAATTTTTGGTATAGAACATAATTTATATTATTGTAAAATATTCAAGCAATTGAATCAATTATGCTATTGAAAAGCCCTCGCATTCCAAGAAAAATCTAATTGTTTTCACATTATTTATATGATTTTATTCTAAGGAATGTTTTTTTTTTTTGTGTTTGTAGGTTTTCGAGAATATTATGATAATATTTATATGTTGTATTATTTGTTTCTCCTTGGGATTGTCAATTAATTTGAAAACAATAATCAACAAACCGAAAACATATAGAAAATGAAAATGATACAGTTAATGATAAAAAGGAAAAAATTCTCATTACATTTTAAAAGTGTTACTATTTTACCTTTTGATCATAATTTTGAAGAAACAACTTCTATTTTAGAGGATATATGTTATAAGTTATAAAGTTTGTACAAAACCAAAAATTTCATTTTATCGCTAATACCATAATTACCATATTTTATTGCTTTCTTTATTACTTTATTATTTTTGAAAAAAAAACAAGTATTATAGCGATTTGTTGTTTTTTTTTTTTAATTATATAAAGACTTCTTTTTTTTTTAAAAAAAAAAAAAAAAACTGATTTTCTTTGGATTAAAACTAAAATCTATACATTTTCAAACGGTAAAGCTATCTGCGTTTGCAAAAACAAAATAACTAAGCGGGATTAATATAGCAAAAATAAAGTAGTGTACCAATTAATTGGCAGTGTTTGTTTTGCCCAAATCTAATACATTTTATAATTCGAAATCCGGGTATTTGGCCAAATATTGCAATATCACTGGTGCACATCAAATAAAGAAAAATATAAGGCGTAAATAATAATTTGTGAAGACGGGCATGACTATTTATTTATATGTAGTTTATGTCTGTTATAAAATATTTTCTTACCTACATCAATCTATTGTAAACATATTATTATGTGTCGTATCTTATATGTTATAAGATTTAACTTAAATGCTAGCATAGTTATGGAAAATCAACAAAAGTTCCAATGTATTTCGAATGCGCTGATAAAAATATGATTTTCGGTAGATATATATATATGTATATGGGGAATTATAATAATTATATATGCTTGAGTCACCAAGTAGATGCATATTGTGTCATATAACATCACACATGTGTTAAATAATCTAATATAAAATTGACATCATGAAAATATATTTTATAAAATATATTCATAAACTATAATTTTTTTTATTATTATTTTTTTTATGTTTATGATAAGTCTCTGCAAGTAAAGAGTTAAAAATAAGTTCTGCTTCATATTTACCTGTTACATTTAACAATAAGATATAGCACGCAGATATTTTTTTTTCCATAATATTTTTCTTCGAAGTTACAGTTTTGCGCGAGGGAAGGCAATAGAAATATTGCATTTCATTAATAAAGATTTTACTTTAACTGAGAATAGAATATCCGATTCAAATAATTCGAATTGGTATACGTGATTTGAATATTGCATCAATGATGTTCGTATATACAAAGTTTTTAGTTTGCATTAAGTGTATTATATAGACGAAGCTTTAAGAATAAAATTAAACTAACAAATGTATTTTCTTGTATAATTTAAATGGTAAAACCGATAAAATAAATTTTATTTACGAAATTCACGAATTTATTTTAGTTTTCACGTTTACGCTTCAATACACCTGTATGACAGTTAAAGTCACCTCATCACCATATACACCCACCCTAATTCAGAATAACCACGTTTTCTGTTATATTTTTTCTCTCTACCAGTCCAGACAGCATATAGTCGTATTTCATTTTGTTATATGTAATGATGATACGGTTAAACACACAGTATGGTTACTTTTACATTGATTTAATCAACATAATTATAACTTTTATGAGTAAATATTTTTTCATCATAAAATTAATTACAAAATTTTATTATTTTATTGACGAAAGATTTTTATTTTTATTGAATATAGCACATGCAAATGTATTAGCTGATGTGACGCATTAAACAGCAAAACTTATATACGTACGAATATAAAAATGAAATTGGAAATTAGAAAGATTAATCAAAAGGTGGGCATTGTAAATATTATCGATTTCATAATATTTATTAGAATTATAATTTCTACAAACATTTTTTTTTTATATCTTCTAACGACGTTAATATACGTATTTATCAATCATTAAGATCTATTTTAAAATAGGTATACCTAATTATAATCGATGTCATGAAATCACTATGTCAAGTGTACAAAATATTCGATAAAATTAACTAACTTTTGAGGATTCCAAATTTCGAAAGAGGCATGGCTTTAACCATACATGCACAATGGGGGGGAGGAGGCGGTGTTACCCCCCCTGAGATTTGAAAAAAATCTTACCCTCTGTCGATTTTGCCGAAAATAGTATCTTTTTTCAGGT
>JAABKK020056954.1:0-10882 GCA_011634745.2 Catotricha subobsoleta
TATAATTTAAGTATTCTTTATTATACATATTAGTACATTTACATAATAAATAGTAAGACTAAAAGTACTAAATTAAAAACAAAAAACAAAAAACAAAAAAAAAAACAAAAATATGTATAATGAATTTATATACTTACATATAAAATGATAATTAAAATATAATTCGTCGTTCATATACCTTTATTTATAGTGACCAATTTTTGTATGAAAGAAAACTCGACATTCGATTTTTTTTTAAGAGATTTTTTTTCAGTGTTTGGCATTTATAAATAATTATAGTGCTCTGCCGGGTTCGTAAAAATGTATCCAAATGCAATAATATTTTAACAAGTATATTTTTTAGCGACATATGCGCAACACAACTGAATACGCAGACTCTTCAAAACTCGAATGTCACGTTTATCTGGTCACCCTAATACCTATACACACACACACACACACACACACACACATACATACAAATTAATTACATCACATAAAATGTATGATTAATTATTTAGAATAGATATAATTACGAGTAACTCATCAAAAGAAAAAAAAAGAAATAAAAACGAGAGAAAAGAATATGAGAAGTAAGAAAATAAATAAGCAAAAAATGAATTTTATCTTTGATTATAAAACTAAAATTAAAACATAAAAAAAAAATTAAAAATTAATAATATATTAATTCATAATATTTTTTTTTTGTCTGTTTAGTAAATGAATTACAAAAAACCAACAAAAAAAAATTATTAATAATAATTAAATTAAACGACATTATTTGTTCAAATTATAATAAAACACTAATTGATGTAATTTATTGCGTATTATTATTTTATTTATTAGTTCAAAACCCAATAAAATTATCGGAAATTTAGAACCCATTTTTCGCATGAAATATTATTTGTTTTGTCATCGAAATGCAACATAAAAATTGATAATATTACATAATAACTAATCATATATGCCACAGTATCGAATCCATAGCCTTTAATTATTATTCTTTTATCGCATGCACATTTTTTTCCTATTCATTATCTTTTATCTGCGCCGAATAATTATATCATGCAGTTTGGCTTATTGGACAACGAAATCAATATGGAACTGCTGTAAGATTATGTTAAAATGCATTTTACAGAATTCAACAAATACGACATTATAATCTGCGTTATTAGAAAACCAATTATTTAATTTAATCGTCTTTGTTAAATTGTTCACATTTTTAAATATTTAGTGAAATTGCCTGTGACTTTTATGTTTTATGTTTTTAAAATATTCTAATGTTATATTAAGAATGATTAATCAAATATATATATAAAATGTATGAAAAAAAAAGAAAAAAGAAAGCGCATTAAGCCCGAGTTCCCATTTGCTAGAAATTGAATTATAAATATTCCTACGGAATGAACTGGGTATAGTTTATTTTGAAAAACAAAGTTAATAAATTATTTTTTTTTTTTTGTAAATTCTCTTGCTAGTCACACCAATTGTTGGCTTATTAATAATTTATGTCTTTGGCGAATGTCGTTTCACTACCATTTCCCTGCGCGAAAGGGTAGAGACACACATATTTTAAAAACCAACAATTCACATTTTACGGGAACAGGAAACTAGGCTTTATACAAACGGTAAGATACCCATCACCTAGAGAGAAATTTAAGTACCAGCAATTTTTTCTAAAATATTATTTATTATTCACATTTGCTGAGCTTTTGTATTTTTTAAAATACTTTCATCATTCTTTCTCATTTTCAAATTTAAATATCTTTCAACATTTTTTTTTCTCTTCACTTGTGTTTGCACCAAAAGATATTGGTTTAGCTTTTCTAACCATCAGCTATCATTTTCATTGAATAATTACAGAAAGAAAACTACTTATCGTTTATACAAATCAAATATACATGAAAAATAAGCATTGCAGAAAATCCCTAATAAAAAAAAATGTATTTAGTTTATAATTCATGACCATTATGAATTGAAATTTGAAATTGTTCAAAAAATTCTAAATAATATAATTTTAATAATTTGTTGCATAATAAATATTGTTGTTAAAGGCCTTTAATTTATAAAATTTGTTTTTTTGTAACGGCTATTGGCCATAAATTCATTAATTTATTCATTTAGTTGTACAACGTTTCGGCAAATATATTACCATCTTCAGGTACAAACATCTGCAACACATGAAAAACAAATTTTACATCAACAATTAGTTATTGAATTCAAATCAAACCAAAGCATTGCACAATTAAATGAATAAATTAATGAATTTATGGCCATCAATAGCCGTTACCAAAACCAAATTAGTTTCATAATGTCTAATTATTTCTTCTGCATCAGCTCTATGGTATTCAATAGTATTATATATATTTTTCTTTCTTTTTTTTTAATGTGTTTTGTTCTTTGTTCATGATCATGTTGGTTGTATATTCTGATTTAGTTTATATTTCACAATTTAATTGGATAATTTTTTTTTTAAAAAAATATATAATTTAATCTTTTCTGTTCCATTATTTTATTTAATCGATTTGAAGAACAATAAAATAGATGTTTTAATATAAATTGAAAATATGAGATAAAATTTATTGAAATTTAAATGTCGATAGTGTAAAGAAATGGAAGATTTAACGAACTAGGAAAATATTTCTAGTAAACTTAATGAAAAAAAAAGAAGAAAAACATTGAAGTTAAATAATACGAACCGCAACAAGTTATAGGTTAGGTTTATGCCGTATGATTTATCGCTGCGAAAAAATCATTTTTTTTTTGTTTTTTACATATAAGAGCAAAGAGTGCAAGCAACCTATATCGTTACTTTCTGTACTTAAATTTAAAAAAAATAATTGTGTCGCAGCGACAAATTATACGGCATAAACCATAAGGATACGCCACCACGTATGATTCATTTGTATTTCGTAATAAGTATCTAAAATAGACTAAAGTAGATAAATATTTAAGAAAAAAATAAATAAATAAATGGACGCTACTTATTGTCTTCTTCTGTGTGTGCTTTATATAATTAATTAAATATATAATTATTAATAATTAGAGAGCAATTGAGCATACAAAAATTATACCTATTTACTTAAAGTAATAATACTTACCTGTAAAAGTCTGTAATATAGAGAGATCACATAGATCGTATAATTATTATATCGACTTTATAATTTAAAGAAATTAAAAAAAAGATATTATAATATTTATATACCTACATAATAACAACAAAATTAAAAAATGAAGAAAAAAAAATGAAAATTCACGTAAATTAAAACAATATACTAATCTGTGAATTTTTTTTTTTTTTAAAGGGAAATATATTTATTTGAATCATATGTCAAATAAAAAACAAATTTTTAATAACTTACACTTAATTATGAAAATAAATAAATCGAAGGCTTTATAAATAAATTATAAAATAGCATTTTAATAGAATTTATTAATATCTAATTGTATTTTCTTTTTCTAATACATAAATTACACATACAATAATCGATAAAACCCACAAAAAAACACTTCTCCCACTTATACAACACTCACAGCACACAAGCACGTATCAGAATAAAATATCTCTACTATAATTTTAATAATCAAAAGAAAAAAAATCATAATTAAATGAAAAACTGTAAACCAACCGTTTCATATCGAAAATATCTAGCCCTCAATTAAGCACATTTTGAACATACTCCAATTATCTAAAAAAAAAAAAAAAAAATATGATCAACCGTTTTAACGATTTAATTTTAACATTTTCGATTGGATATGATTAGAGGTCGGACATCGATTACGATCATTTTAATCACTTGAATACATCGATAAAACGTGAATTAATTATCATTGCATTCTTCACATAATTATCGATTTTAGACGAATCTCATCATTTTCAGTGTTCTCGAACTTTCTAATTCTAATTCCGAGAACTGACCTCGTAATTCTATCACGTCACATCTCTGACAACATTTGATCATCAGAACAAAACCATATCCCGCACACACATATAAATTATACGGACACACATCATACGCACTCTTACAGAATTACACACAAATACACTATAAACAGATTATAAATTAATAACATAATAACAATAATAATTAATAATAAAATGCTAAATTTTAATTTAAAAACTTCCTCAAGCAAATAAAATTTACAACGAATTCTAATAAAATATTTACAGAAGATAATTTGAAATAGATAAGTAAAATATGTATATGTGTAAATCCTTACGCGCATTGTGTAGAATAGCACCGAAAATATAATTTTCTCAATGCTGAACTATAAAATGTAGGGACCATTTAATAATATATAATAACTATACAATTAGGAAATGGATGGTTGTTCGAAGATGAAGTCTGGTCAGCGAATTAATTTTACATTATTTCAGTAAATAAATTGTAACGATCATTATCGGTAAATGCTACCGAATATATTATTAGTAATTTTATTGACAAAGAATATTTCTAGCTTTTAATACATAATAAAAAAAACAAAAAACCAAAATCAAATGAAAAATACTGATGGCATATATCCAGAGGTATTGATAAAAAAAAATGAAGAAAATATATAAATAAATAAATATAAAAATACGAAGAAAGTAAACAAATCATATATAATTTTGGCAATGTATTCGTCTAGGGTGTATTCTTTGTTTATTTTTTATTTCAATATTGATTCAGCTTTGTGAAATTAAAGAAAAAGAAAAATAAGATTGGTTTCAATCGAGATAACTCAATATTTACCCAGTAATATTTTTATTAACCAGTTTTATTCGGTATATGTGTATAAAAGTTAAATAATTCTTATTATAACTACAAATCAATTTAAATAATATAAAACATTTGAGTATTTTTCATTTATTTCTAATAGTTTTGTCATTTCTATTGGTATTTCAAGCGCCTTCAAAATATAATATACCTAAATGTCAAACAAAATAAAAATAAAAATAATAAAAAATAAAATAAAATAATAAACCAAATAAACTTATCCATAATTCTAAATAAATTAAATTAAAATAACAATAAATAAATAAATTTAAATTAATACAAACAAATAAATAAATAAATAAATAAATAGTTGAATAAAGAAAAACTCATATATTTGGCCTTAATATAATAATGAAATATTATTTTTAAAATAAAAAAAAAAAAACCCAAATTTTATGGAAATTATGTAAATGTGAAATTTGAATATACCTATTAATCAATCAATGTCTTTGTCAAATAGATTTAAAATAAATATAAATATTGATTTAATTGAATTATAAAATGAAAATAAAAATAAATACAAACAAGAGAAAAAATGAACCGTAAACAATAAATAAATAATAAATAATATTGATGTGTTGATATAATAAGTTTAATGGTGCGCTTAATACAAATTATTAAGCTATATAATTATATATGTTATGATTATGATTATGATTATAAATAATTGGTCATAAAAAACATTTAAATATAATATTAATTAAATATCGTAAATATTCGTATTTATGTAGATTTGTATACTTAGAAGTTATAGTACAATAACTTAATTAAAACAAAAAGACATTTATCAAATACCAAATTTATTCTATATTATATACACAAATTAAAAACGTATATTGATTATGACTGAGATAAAAAAAAAAAAAAAAAAAACAATAAAGAAGAAAATGTAGAAAATTTAAAATAATTTAAAATGAAATGTCAAATATTTTCGAATTGTGTGGCTACAGCCTTGTAGCATGTGTGGCTGAGTGCTGGCATAAGATAAAAATAGATTTTCTTATAGTTAAATGCATACGCAATGCACTGCGGCACAAATTCATTTACAGAGAAGTGATAAAATCCAATTTAAAAACATAATTTCAATCTCTTTCACATATTGAATCAAAAAAATAAAATATAAATACTTTTTTTTTTTTTCGAAATAATATTTATTTGCATATCAAATCCTCTCCATAAGCGTAAATGAGAGAAGTCAAACACATAGTAGGGAAAAAAGTTAGAAAACTATTCTATATATAGAAAAATATATATGTATATGATGAGGTTATGCGATTAGCTCTTTGTAAATTGTAATTTAACCAAACTTTCAGTTTGTTTCCGCGGATATACTCTTGTTCCCATATCTCGCAACAAAAAATAAAAATAATCGAATTATTTATTGGTATACATTTTAAAATAATTTAGAAATATAGAATAGAATATTGCTTGGAATTTCAAAAATTAAAACACACTCTCGACTAGTCGACATTAAAATGCTTTATATACATTTGTTTGGTTGTGTTAAAAATTATAATCGACACAATAATTTGTGACGCTTTGACACAATGTTGTTTGAAATGCGCCACAATCAAATAACGTCGACGCTTTATTTTACGTAGTTCTACACCGTAACTGGTAGTCTCTGTGATCTCTCAACACCAACAATCCGTCATAATAAAACCATATATATATTCTATTTCACAAAATATTAATAATATCATAAATAGCTAGAAATTAAGTAATAAAAATTTGCAATATATTATTACCATTATTATAATATTAGGAGAAACGGTTGTATTATGTTGTCAAAATAATTCTCCTACCAATAGTGATTGTATTTGTAAAAGATTCCAAAACAAACTGAATGCTTAAAATTAAAACATCGTCATTTTAGATAATAATTAATACGATTAAAAATGAATGCAACTATAATTAAAATGCAATCTAGTTTATTCAACAGATCGAATTAAAAAAAAAAAAAAAACCAAACATTCATATGTTGTCATTGAATAGCATAAAATATATGTCGGTATTGCTTTTAAATAGTCATAATATTTAAATACAAAGTGAATTATTATTGTTTAATTTTAGCAATATTTCTTTTATAACTGTAGGCTTTAAAAAAAAAAACTAAATGAAATAATTAAATATCGTAATATGAGTACCGCACTCCCACATATATCAACTTCTCTATACAGAATTATTTTAAAACAATTATCATCGGTGCTGGCTTTTTCAATATTTGAAGATATCGATAAATAAAGTTCTTGCATTTGTAATAAGTAATAGCTTTAAAACTGTTATTCATCATTCATATTTTGCTCATCACTGTGTCTTAGGGCAATATTTAATGTTAGGACAACAGTGAACAAAAAAAATTAATAATAATACATATATATTGTGTGTGTGTGTGTGTGTGTGTGTGTGTGTGTGTGTGTGTGTGTGTGTGTGTGTGTGTGTGTGTGTGTATGTGTGCTATATCTTATACTGTTAGCAAAGCAAGTAACAGCAAATTATAGCTATATAATATATTTTAGAACATTTCATTATCATTGATTAGTTTTAATCTATTTACCTGTTTCTTTGTTTTTTTTCTTCTTTTTTTTTCATATCTCGATTTTTCTAGTCGATCCTATAAATTATTCAAACAATTTATTGCACAGAAAATTATCTGACGATGATCAAAAGTAATTATCAAGATATTAGATTAAATATTAAATTAAAACTGAAATATTTTATTGCTTTTTTTAAACATAATATTTAAACAATTCAATAATTTTATTTGACTAAAATAAATACCGAAAACACTTTACTTTTAATAAATCTAGTGCGCACCAGAGATATATTAAGGATGCGATTATATTGAAAACTAAATTAATGTTTAAACATCGATTATATTTGTAAAGGCAATTTATTTATTTAAATAAAAATAAAAAATAAAAGAAAAAAAGGAAAATAGTTGTAAGTATAATGAAAAAATAATAATAATGAATGAACTTGACACTCACACCCAATATACAAAGAAATAATAGACTAATAAGCAAAACATTGTATAATTCCTTTCTTTCTAAAAATAACAAAATAAATAAATAAATAAAAATGAAAAAAAAGAAAGAAAACAAAAAAAAAATTCATGGAAGTGCAATTCAATGTACAAATAAATAGAGAACTGAAATTTTCTGTATTTATCATTATTTTCTCTGTTGTTATTTGATGCAGCGCAACCACCAATAATAACTAATTTATGAATATTAAAATTAATTTACAATGAAAAACAAACATAACCAACATTCTAAATCGATATCATAAAATATTCAATTCTATTAAAATAGTTATAAATATTATTAAAAAAAATAAAAAAAATAAAATAGCAACTACAAAATCATACACAAAACCATACAAACAAACAAATTAACATTAACCTTAATTGCGTACTAATTATATTTAATTAAAGTGTATTAAATTAAGAAAATAATGTCTAAATAATAAAATAAAAAATTAAATATAACAAAAAAAAAAGAGAAAATAAAAGAAAAAAATTAAAAATTAAAAATTAAAAAATACAAAAAAAAAGACAAAAAACAAAACAAGCAAAAAAAAAATTATGAAAATTAAATTTAATAAATAAATCCTAGTACTCCATTTATTTTAAGATTATATTATAAATGTTTATATAAAACAAAAACTTTTACATATACAAAAATATACATATTGAATGTAAATGATTATTTTATTGGAAGTATATTTGAACGACGTACTTTTATAATTCATTATAAGGCAAACTTAATAATTATACAATTTCAATATATAAGAATGTAATGTTAATTTAATTAATTATAAATATAGGAGAAAAGACGTCGTCCATAATACATTAATATATTACATAATTTCACGCATAACAACCAAAATTTCATACCACAATCAATTGATAAAAATACCGAACCATCTCCCCCACATTATATACAATTACAATTAGAAAAAAAAGAACTTAACTTTTAAAAAAAAAAAAAATCTAAAAATCAAAAATCTGATAGTTTGATTAAATTCAAACATATAGACAACACATTATTATCCACATTATTATTATTATTATTATTATTATTGTATTTTAAAAAGTATAGAAGAAATAAATGCAAACCGCCAATTAAATTAAAAACAAAAAAATAAACAAAAAAAATGATAGTAGTAAATATAATAATAATAATAATAATAATAATAAAATACAAAACACACACATTACAAAACCACACATATTTGCAATATTTAGTATCAATCTAAAACTTTAAATAAATATTAACCATTATAAGATGTGATGCGCCGCGATATATAAAACCTGTGCTAACTAACTAAAATATATATATATATTACAAATATTTAAACAAAAAAAAAAAAACAAGCATGAAATAAATATAAAAATATATTATAAATTATTAAATGAAAAATATTTAACAATTTTTCTGTTTGATTTTTATATAAAAAAAAAAATTAGAGGATAGTGTGCTCATTATTATTATTATATTACTTATGTATTTGTAACAACTTAATTGAACGTGCAAGATAAATTGTAATTACAAACAAAAGACAAAATAAAAAAAAAAAACAAAAAAAAAACAAAAAAAAAACAAAAAATGTAAAGAAAATGAAAAAAATTAATTAAACAATTGCCAAAATTGCACAGAAACAAAAATTTATAAAAAAAAAAAAACTATTATTTAATTATATCGATTTTAAGGAAAAATAAGGAAATAAGAAAAGAAGTAAATTTAAATTTAATAATAATTGAGAAGATTATAAATGGATAATGCGATGGATAAATATAAAATATTATTGTGAATTATTATATTATAATTATTATTAAATAAATGAAAAAGAATCTGTTATAAGACAAAAAACATGTGGTTTTAATTTCATTCGAATTCACAGCTATTATGCGTTGTTTTGCATATAAGTTTGTGGTGGCGCCGCACTCCTGATTTTTGGAAAACAAAGCATGCAGCGCTATACAAAATGTATGAAAGTAAAAAGTTAGCCAAACTGTCAACTTTTTTTCAGAATCGATTTATGAAACTAATTTTTTTTTTTTTTTTGCTATTTTTCTGCTTATTAGATCTAGAGTGCGTTCGATCCACAGAAAAACACTATATTTTCTCTAAATAAGAGAATTTTATGTTCGATTGGAGAAAAATCAGTCTATAACCGCGCCGTTTCATTGTGAGATAATCATATTTCTACTAGAGACAGTGAACGGTACTAAACCCTATGGATCGAATGCCCTCTGATTCTATCTCACTATGAAACATTCCAACAGAACAATCTGTTATTTGGAAAAATAATAAAGTGATTTCCTATGGATCGAACGCACTCCTGCTACATATTTACACCCATAATGCTTTTTTTCTAACACGTTGTGTGAAAAACTCATTACTACACAAATTTATTGAAAAATATAACATTTGTTAGAAAATACAATTTCTATTCAAATGTGTAAAAAATTAATGCAATATTTTTTGTGTGTACAAAAAATGTCTTATTAATTTTTTCATTACGACGTATAGTTTCCAAGTTACAGTAGTGCTGCTAATAAAGGTATTATTCGTGCACCTAAAACGAACGAAAAGAGAAATTCAAACTACAATATCTCAGTAACTATTAATCTGATTTTGATGAATGAGAATGACTAACCTCGAGGTTAAAGAAAAGCCTTGTGAGCACATCGAAGATCGCATTTATTTTCAAAATTCTTTAAGCACGTTAATCAGAAGACAAAATACAACTCAGAAAACAGATAGAAGGTATATGCAAAATAAAAAATCGATCCACCCTACTATACAATAATTCTCTTTCCAAATATTGTCGAATCGACTAATTAAAATGAAATTATAAACCAAAACGTTAAGTGTGACAAATCGAACTTAAAATAAATTAATCTTCGCTTTGAAAAATTGAAATTATGATGTGAGAGCTTTACATGGCTTATTTGTCTGTCTTAATGTTACGTCCAACTCTGGATTAAACTGAGTGAACAAATAAAAACAAAATCTGTTTTAGTTTAAATGCTTATGGGCCATTCTCCGGTATTTTATTTTAGATTTTGCTTGGAACAACGGACGTTCGAACATATTTCTCGGAAAATACTTGACCGAATTACCCCAAATTAAAACGGG
>JAABKK020056964.1:0-10881 GCA_011634745.2 Catotricha subobsoleta
TTATGATCAAAATACCGTTAAATACCGTTATTGACGGTTTTTGATGGTAATTTAATGGTTGATTTCGGTCCGGGTACCAATGGAATATCTCAAATTAACGAACATTTCATATATAAATACATGCATACAAAATTGAAATGGGGAAAAATAAAAAAAAAAGTTATGTTTTGATATTTTTTTTTGGTAGAGAATTAAAAAATATTACAGACGTATTTTTTTATTTTTTATTTCATATTTCTTATTGGTTTTATAATTTAAATTAATTATTTTTCTTTTTATGGGATATTTTTATTAGAATTTTTTTATTAGTGTTGCCATAGTCACATTCATCTTCGGCTTTTAAAAATCGTTATTTTTATAATTTTTAAAATCATTTAAAAAAAAAACTATTAAAATAGTTACTTACTGTAGAATAAAAGCCGAATTATTTTTTAATTCTCTACCATAAAAAATTATCAAAACATAACTTTTTCCCTCATTGTAGCTATGGCAGAGGGTACGAGATATGTCAAATTGTAGGCTTTCACGGGAGACCAAACAAAACCAAATAAACATATTTTATGAAACAAGTCACCCTAAAAATCCGTAGCTAAATCTAAAGTCTGGTTTATAGAACGTCAACGCTAACACGTTGAATATGCGTACTTCTTTTACAAACTTTTTGCAATTCTAAACACTAATCGAATCTCAACTTTTTGATAAGATGCATTTTTCATTAAGGAATTTTAATTTAAAAAATGCAAAAAAGTGGGTGTTAGATAAAGTAAAATATCTCATTTGCCATCACCTTATTTTGCTATCGGGGTTATAAAATTGTAAACGATTACCCACAGCAGCAAAACGTCAATAGTAAGAATAAAAAAAAAACTTTTTTGTGCGTGGATTTCTATTGCCGGTTTTTTTTTTAGAAGATTCATGCAAGTAAATTTTCAAATTTTATTTATATTTATATAAATAAAGTAAATTATTAATACGTAAATTGCAAAACCATCAAAATATTGTTGATTAATTTGAAGGGCGATCAATAAATGTGATCTTAGTTGTCAGCCTTAGAGATAGTGTCAGACATTTTTTTTTTCCAATATGGAGGACGACATACCATCGTCACGTCAAACAACAGAATCAGATAGACGACTTTTAGATGATGGTAAAGATCAAGGAACTAAAAACGATTCAGTCCAAACGAGTTAGATTGTTTTTTATGCAACTTGTCAATTTTTTTCCGGTTTTTTGGCTATGAATTTTTATAATAATTTTGTTGTTTTTTGTTTCTTTTAATAGTGAAAAAACATGCTTCCGTGGCTAGAACTGATAACAGTTCTTCGAGACGAAAATCAAGAGATTCAAGGTCTGAATCACGTTCACGGGATAGAGGGAGCCATCGGCGTAGATCTACAAGTAGATCTAGAGGCTATATTAGTCCAGATCGTCAGCGAAGAAGGTGATTTTGAATATATCTGTGACAAATGACTAAAATTGAATGTAAAAAATCTTTAAATATTTTCAGATTAGATGATAGAGACCCTAGAGATCCTCGTCTACGTAATCGTCGATCCCGTGATAGACAGAGAGCATCACCAGTACGACGATCGAATGATCGTTCTAGAGGTCGAAATTCAAGAGAACGAAGAAGACGCAGTCGAAGTAACAGTGGTGAGAAATATCGCCGTCGCCGGTCTAGATCAAATAGTAGATCTCACCGAAATTGGAAAAAAGGTCCCATTTCGCCACTACCACCAACGTCATCATTATCCCAAATGCAACAGCAAGCACCTCCGCCACCACAATTAAATAATTCTAATTTTAATATGGCACTTCCACAAGTGTATCCAGATTCAAATCTATATAATACTGCTTATCCTCCTCCAAATGATATCAGCTACATGCAAAATCATCAATATTCAAATTATGATTATCCAGGATCAGTTCTACAGCCACCGCCATCGTTTAGTTCATATCCTCCACCAAATGTTATGCAGCCCATACCACCAGGTGATTATATATATATATATATTTTTTACTTACATTCACTGAATTTATGTTAGAAATATGTTTTGATAAATGTCATTAATCTCTATTTAGGCGATGAATTCCAATCAGGCCCATGGAATATACCACAAATGTTGAGTCAACCACCACCCGATTCAATTCAATTACAGCAACATCAATTGCAATCATCTAATATTGAATCCGAAGAAGATAAACAAAAACGTGATGGTAAGTATTATTGAATTATTTTTTTTTTTAAATTTTATCACAACTCCTAATACTTCACAAAGTGACACCTTTAATTGTTACATCACGGCACATAAGCTATATATTATAGGCCGACCACAAATATAAGTATATAGAGTAAAATAATGTAATATTCAGTCTTGAATGGTTAAAAAAAAAAAATTATCTTGTGGTTTTTTTATTTCTTATAAAACGCCCGAATTGGTATGCGAGAATAAAATCTTTAATTTTTTAATTTTTTTTTTTTTTTGTAACTATTTTAAAATGTTTATTTGTTTATAGCCGCTGTTGCTCAAGAGAAAAAAAATCAGAGGGCTACGCTACGTAAACAACGTGACGATTATAAACGTCGTGCGACTGCATTGAAGCGTGAATTAAAAATATTGAAAGAGCAAAGAGATGTTTTGGTTTTGAATAGTGAACCACCAAGTCCTACAACAAGTGGGTTCTTAAAGGAAAATGATCGATTACAGGTGAATTTAAGCATTATACACTTATTTTGATTCTTTAGTTTTTGAGAAACGTTTTTTGTGTGATTTATATACAAAAAATGTTTGCTATAGTTTTTTTTTCTTAAAAAAAAAAAAAAAAATTGTGAATTTTTGGATTACATTTGAAAATAGTGTTTTCTTATTCATATAAATATAAGTCTTATTTTAAAACTTACAATAAGTCTGAGAATTTTGGTTGATAGAATTATTCGGATTAGATTTAATTTTGATGGAAAATTTGAGGCTCTTTTGCTCAGTAAAATTATTATTTTTTTTTTTACGATTTTAATAAGAAGATACCGAAAATTCAGATGTAATCCGCTAATTAAAATATTTGTATCATTGTTGTTTGTAATCATTTTTATAAATTAATTATAAATTGTATGATAAAAATGTGTACAAATCTGTCAACAAAATTTCTCAACTTTTTCACAGCGTAACTGGTCATTAATTCAAGTAATAGTAAAAAAAAAAAAATGTATTTAAAAAAAAACTGAATTTAGTAAAAATATTCAAGTCTTTTCTACCGTTTTGAAGACTACTTCCGAAACTATTATTGAGAGACAGAATCAGAGACAGTGCTGCGTTGAGATGAGGTCAAATCACACAAACATTCTACATTTTATTTATTTTAGTTTTAATGCAAACTTTGTATTTTTGTTTCTGTGCACTTTACATTATAATTACTAGCGATGATAATAGTCGGACCAATTTTATATAACCATTTTCATATGAAGTGATAGTTGAATCACACGTTAAACCTAAAATTTGCTTCTAATTTTAATGTTCAGTTTACACAAAATAAAAAAAAAACGTATTTTAAGAAATTGATGTAAAACAAATCAAAAAAAAAAAAATTATTCCATCACTAATGCAGCCGCAATGTCACCATGAAAAAACCGCACACATTCTAGTAAGAAAAAAATTCAAATTGAAAACAAAATCACTATAAAAAAAATTTTCAAGAATCACACACCGCAGATAAAATATTCTTCTAAAAAAATGCGTTCTTAAAAATATGGGTAATATGTAGTGTGAGTGTGATGACACGCACGTAACATTAAAAAAAAAACACCCAAATCGCATTCATGTCAGACATGAGTGGAGTGTCGTTGTGTGGTAGACCCGCGATTGGATTAATCTGCAATTAAAATTGTCTGTGTGCGCAAGCAAAGCAAGTTTTTACGATTACGATAATTTCATTTATTCCGTTGAAACAAATGACAAATAATGAAACTTTTATTTCTTTCTCTTTTTTATTGTATCATTTAGACACAAATTGAAAACAAAATCATCACCATTGAAAATGTGATTGATATGCTATGTGGAATTATTGGTACTGATAAATCACCATCGCCACAGTCACCACCGGTTAAACATTCCCAAACGCTATCAACGCTACCAGAAGATACCGGATATTCAACGCCAGTGAAGAAATCGAAAAAGAAAAGTTCCCCGATGTCGGACGATAGTTCACCGGAACGCTTGAAGAGCAAGGTCATGGAAAGTTTGAAGAAGAATAAGAACAATGAAAATAAGGCTATCCCAAAATTAGTTAAAAGTGAAACGGATGTGTTGAGTACAACTCCATATAGAGATGATAGGTACGTAATTAAATTATATATATAGATGTAATTAGTCAGTAAATTTTCATTAAACTTAAGAGCAATAGAATTTTTAAGTATAAATAATAAAATATTAAGAAGTATGTCGACCATATTTTTTTTTTATTTTTTTACTTTTATGAATGCTTTATAGGTATTCGTTTCAGTTTAAAAATTCCTTGACAGTTTTTCTTAGATGAACTCGACAAAAGAAAGTAGTAAAACGTTCTTTCGAATATTTCTAATAAAATAAAAAAAATGTTTTGAACAAATATTATCTAGATAAATTGTTACTCATATAGTATATTAACATTTTACAGTAAGCAAAATCATAAGGAAGGACAACGAGTCAATTACATACATTATGATCCAGAAATGCATTGGTGCAAGATATGTACAGTTTTTCCAAAAACTGCTAAGGATTATTTGACGCATTTGCATAGTAAAATTCATCAAGATAATGAAAAATTAGCCGAATCGCCATGGCATGATAAATTAGATAGTGATGAGATGCCAACATATCCGGATGCACAGACAAAGCGTACACCAATTCGTGGTAAATATTCACGTTTCACTATTTATTATTTAATATAAATTTAACACCATTCCATTATTTATTAATAAATTGAATAATAATTTGAAATATAGGACTTCAGTTTTTCGTGCCATCAACTGGTTGGTATTGTAAATTATGTTCGGTTTGGATGGGAGATTTACATTGCGCCTCATTGCATTTAAAATCACAAACTCATGCTACTCAGTGTAACAATTTTGCTAATCAAAATCCACATTTTGAAATTGATTGGGTAGCTGAGCGTCAAAAGGCATACGAAAGTTATCGGGATGAAAAAAATGTATTAATTGAACCACCACCACCACCATCTATTGTACCACAACCATTATCAACAGCAATGGGAAGTATTATGTTCATGGACGGCATTCCGTTACAAATTAATCAAAAACCAAAAGAAAATATTGTTGATACCGATCAGCAATTGAAAAGAAGCAAGAAAAAAAAGAGAGATAAGAAGAAGAAGAAGAAATCAAAAAAGAGGCGTCATACATCGTCGTCTAGTTCTTCATCGAGCTCAGATGACACATCAGACAGTGCTGAAAATATTGTGAATGTAGTAGAAAATGAAGTTAAAAAAATTATTCCAGATAATTCTAATTCAATTCGAGTAGCTATGCGTAATTCTCTCAAAAATACAAGTCAGTTGACAAATGAACAGCCTCCAGATGATGAAAATGGTAATGCTGGAAAATGGACTGTTGTGCAAGAGGGACATACATTAGTTCCACCACCACCAACTATTTCAGCAAATGGTGAAGCTGCAAATCGTAAGGATGAATTAATAATATCGCAATGGAATGTACCGGAACCGGTTATAAGTGACAAAGAAAAACAAATGTTAGAGCAATTAAAAGGTCGTTTGAAGAATCGCGAGGATAGCAGTAAAAATGATAAAGGAAAAGATGATCGTCGGTCGAGTAAATGGGATGATCGAAACAGACAGGGTGGTAGAGATCGTAGTTCAAGTAGAGGACGAGATCGTCGTGATAGACGTAGCCGGAGTCGATCTCGTAGTCCAAAAAGGAGATCAAGATCACATTCAAGGGGGCGGCGTGTTGAAAAGCCTATTGTTCGATATCCTGAATTTAGACCACGTGTTCCAGATAGGGAAGTTCAAAAAGAGAAAGACAGAGACAGAAAGAGATCATTGCGAAAAGAAGAAATGTACAGCGAAAAATCAAAATCACCGGTTGTAAAAAAGTCATCTAGTTCAAGTACTGGATCTATTTCAACTAAGAAACTTCCATTTATTGGACGTATGCCTGTTTTTAAGAAACAGATAACAGGTAATATTCAAAAAAGTTTTATTCAATCTGGCAAGTGGAATTTTAATTTCTATTTTAAATAATTATGTTTTTCTTGTTATTTACAGAAGAAGAAACCAAAAAAGAGGAAGTAAATGAACAACAGCAGCAGGAACAAAAACAACAACAGGAGAAAAAACAGCAAGAACTTAAACTACAAGTTCAACAAAAGCAACAACTTTTGCAACAACAACAAAAGCAGGCTGACTTATACCATCTTGCACATCCCGGTCAGTTCAATAATGCTTATCACAACTTAAGTAACATGCATCATAATATGTTGGCTCCTCCTGAAGATTACGATGATTTAATGCCTGATCCATTGCAGTACGTGTCTTTGATGGGAGCTCCACCACCCCCACCAACATCACGACGAATTGAAGAAGACGTTAATGCACCCGTCTTACCACCAGGTAAGTGCAAAATAGAGATATTTTGAGAAAAAGAAAATTAAATAATGATTTTAATTTTCAGGAATCGATGAAGAAGAAGCTGATACACTTCAGCCAATATCAGATGCGCCGCATCCACGTAAAGGTCCACTCCCACAAGATTTTCAGGATGCTCTCAGCATTATATTCGATAAAGGTGTAGAGAAGCTCGATGAATCAGTAGAAACCACTTCACCAGTTCCAACTCAAGTAGCCCAGTCGATTACGTCAGAGGAGGCAGTTCCATCATATATTCCAATGGATGTAATACCTGGAGACTTTCAACAACAATCAGTCCAGCCATCAATTGACCCACAGACAATAAAATCAATGGAACTTGATGAACAATCACAGTACATAATGTTTGGTTCGATGACAGATAAACCGTTAGTATTTAATGAAGTACCACTTCCACCATTATCGCTACCACCGCCGTCATCACTGCAACAAAATTCAATTGGCATTAGACAAACTCTACCGTTACCTGAAAATATACCAACACCACCAATTCAGATTTTGGATGCGTCCGGTAATATTACTCAAATTCCCGGAAGTGTTATTGAAATGCCTGAACAATTTATGATGATTGAAGGTGGTGGAATTTCTTTTTCTGGGACAGAAGTGACTTCTGTCGATACAATAAAATCGAATAGTCGCATGGAAGAATTAGATGATTTGGCAATGCTAGGTATTGATGCTAGTGATATGGCTGCGCAGTGCATCTAAATTATTGGACTCGAACCAGTCTATTGAAGATGCTAATAAATAATTCACATATAAAATTTGTAAAAAAAAATAATTAAAAAATAAATATTGTAATTGAATAAAATGTTAATTGGTAAACATATTCATTATTTATTATCTAGTACTATTCTATCATTCGGCTTTGCTAACCGTTAAGTCCCCTGACTAACTACATAATTTAGTTTGTCAGATGACAGTATGACACAAGTAATAGTAAAACAATACCTAACAACATACAAGTAGTATATAATCATATAAGTACCTACCAAACAACAGCAGGTTTATTAGTTCTAATATTTTTTTTTTTTTAATTTGTTCATTATATATGTACTTACCTTACTTATATATTTTTTTAATTTTATAACAAATTTTAATTTTAATTTTATATTGCTATATGCTATTTAATCAAATTTCTGTTACCAATCGACGTAAATTTTTGAGAAACGTACAGCGCCCCTAAAAATACATGCGGGCGAACGCGTTAGCAACTGTTAAAAGTTATTATGCCTACAATATTTTATTAATAAAAATCTACCTAATAGAGGTGTACGTTTTCTTCGTATTTTTGTCAATTTTTATTTTGTGCAATAACCTAAATATTTAATTTTACTGCAGGTCACAACAGGACCAACATTAAAATACTCAAATTTCTTAATTTCTCTCATTAATGTGAATTTCCATATAATTGACTGAAATTGCAGATACAATAAAACCAATTTTTGTTCCTATGGATACACTTTCAATAGCAGATGAAGAAATATTCGAAAATTCTAATTGCTAAGGCAGTTGCTTTTTCACTAATACTTGATTTTTTTGATTTAACACGTTTCCAAGCTTTTTTAGCCAAAATTTTATCGGCTTTATCATTATTTTTTTTTTTTTTTAAACTTATTCCAAGTTTTACTTTTCCTTTCATAGCTCCATATACCGATCTAAATAAAACCACATATTTATCCAGATGTTAGTTTGTATAAAAAATAATTTGGATAGCGCGCTATTCAGATTTCGTATGTAATAAAAAATGCACCTAATATATCTAGCAATATAATGCCATTAGTTTTATTTTTTACTACATCGATATTAGCTGCTGGTAAATTCACTGATCATACAATGCTCGTTTTTAATTAGCAAATGGCGAAGAATTGTATGGAGGCATAATATATTCAGAGTGACCGGCAAATTTATCAACACATAAATTTGGTCGACATTAATTTTGTTGACACTCTTCTTTTAATTGTTTATAGAAGCCATGCTTAATATTTGATTCACTGAAATTATTCGTAATTTCTGACTTTGTATTCAAAACAAAAATAAGTCAATAACACAAGGAGGAAGGAGTAGGCGGTAATATCTCAATAAATCTCAAGAAGACACATTATTTTTTCATTTATATTTTTAACAATTTATATTTGAAATTCATTTTCTAATTTTATATTTGCTGTTAATTTGATAATTAATTACTTTGAAAAATGCGTGTATTATTTTTATAAAACCAATAGACAATTTGTGAAAAAATATACTCGTAACAGGAACTAGCTATCGTTCAGCATCAAATTTATCTTTCGTTCAATTTGAATTGTATAAAAATAACCAAATAGGATGCTATAGCCATTATTACCTATGAATAAAGAAAAAATGAAATAATAGTAATATTAGTTTTAGCTATAATAATAAAATTCAAACAAAAAAAAAAAAATATTAAAATTGGTTCATTTTTGTGGTTCGTAAATATTTCGAAAATTTTGGATTCCAAATATGAATGAGTTCGAATGATGTTTTAAAGAATCAATGTTAGATTCTACCTTTTGCTTCGTTTGTACTCAATTGAAGCTGAATCATAAATTTGCAATATGAATGTTGTAGAGCACGATGAACTTGATAAAATGGTTATAATTGTCTGTCCCCCCTCCCCTAATGTCGGGAACTAGTGAATGGATGGAGATATACTTATGTTGTAGAGCAACTGAATGTGATCTCAACTAAAAAAAATTAAAGGTCAAAGGTCATAGACAAAAGTTAAAGGTCAAATGTCCTTTTTCTCAGAAACTAATGTATCAATCGGGATAAAACGTATATGTATTATGTTTTAGAGTGTCTGAAACAGATCTTGACCACAAAAGGTCAAAGGTCAAATTTTTTATTTTTTTTTGTTTTCTTAGGAATTAATGGGTGGATAAGGAATAATAATGATACTATATTTTAGAGTGACCGAAACTGGGCATGATCCCAAAGGGTCAAAGGTCATGGGCAAAGGTCAAAGGTCAATTTTTTATTATTTTTTGTTTTTCTCAGAAATTAATGGGTGGATAAGGATAATACTTATACTATGTTTTAGAATGACCGAAACCAGTCGCCGAGCGGAGACCAGACCCGTACAACTTACATGAGTAGTGCATATAAATAAATTGGATACAAATCCAATTTTAATAGTCTTTCTTGTTTTAAAATAAGAACGTATATAGCTTTATGTGTTGCAAGTGAAAGGTATTTTTATAACGAATTCAACTAGAAAGATTTATTTGTTCTCGAGTTTAAGCCAATACAGCCCAAGATTTATCAATAGAAAATTAATTTATTATTTGTATCAATCAATTCATTTAAATTGATTAATTAATTACATTCTTAATTTTGATTTCATTTACAATAAATATATTAAGATCAGCTGAAATGTATTGACTAGAACTCAAGAACGAATCAATATTTATTTAAACGATCTTTTTTGTTGGAATCGTACATTATATATTAGTACTTACAGAATAAAACAGTGAATTATCAAGCGTAAATAGGCCTCTAGTAGATACTTCTCGCTTTTGATGTAAAAGTAAAATGGAAAAATGCTCAATCTAAAAATAAATAATAAGTATCTCAGTGCATATTTGGATGTTATCCTGACTTACACTTGAAATTCCACGAAAACATTTATAGGGTCGTTCTTTCGGTAATTTTTTTTTGATACTGATATTGATAAATTAAAAAATGTCAAAATTGCTCTTGATTCTGATAAATTATTAACCTGGCGATATATTTCGATTGTCGGTTTTTTATAATAAGGCTCGAATGTATAAACGACGATCAAATTAATCCGACGGTAAAACTAATCCAGGATTAAGAAAATCCGTGGTTGTGTGTTAAGTTTTTTTGCCAGTCATATTAAATATAAAATAATTAGAAAAAAATATTGCATTCGATGAAGAATTAAAAAACTAGCAAAGCGTATATAATTTAATTATTAACAGATTCTAATTTTATTTATATTTGACAAAAACTTCTCTTTCCCATACAAATAATATAATTTTTGGAACCGACATTTGGGCTGGGAACAGTCTGACTTTTATATGAAAAAAAAAGAAAAAAAAAATATTATGTAAAATAATATTTAATCGGAGGATTAATTTTATCGTCGTTCATACATTCAAGCCTAAATAAGGTCAACTGCCTAATCATGGACACATTACCACATTTTTTGACTTTGAATCGCTGCCAAAAATTAGCTAGATA
>JAABKK020056975.1:0-10880 GCA_011634745.2 Catotricha subobsoleta
CCTCTGTAGATGTTGTTTTTGTTCTTGTGTGATAATTTCGATTTTGTAGCCAATAACGGATAGAGACTTCTTGAACAATTAGTGGCTTTCACCACGTATTGATGCGATATGTTGTCCAAAATTAAGATTTTTATCTAGGATTACCCCTAGGTATTTTATAGCATTTGAGAACTGAATTTCGGCGTTTTCGTATTTCAGTGGAGATCGTGGTTTTCTTTTCGGTGATTTATTAAATGGAAAAACTATCGCCTGTATTTTGTCGTTGTTCAGTTTTATTTTCAATTTTCTGTAGTACTTGTTACAAGCTTTTAATCCACTTTGAAGTTTTTTGATAATGGCTGTCAAAAATTATACCTCGAAAATAGAAAATATGGTATATTTTGGTCAAGTTATACCATATACTATTAATTATTAATTATTAATTATTATTAATTAATTATTAATTATTAATTAATATAGTATTAATGTGGTATAAATTTTTCATTTCATGCAAGGGTATGAGTTTTATACCATCATCAAGTATGATTTTTTTTTATACCTTATACCATAATAATACCTTAATTTTGGTATAAGTCGCCCACCAACATATATAATTCTTTGTCTTCATCATTAAAGGGTATAAATCTCATACTATAAAAATAAAATTTCATACCATTTTTTTTTTTTTTTTGATATAACGACTGATGGTGTTGTTGTTGTGTTTGATGATGATGAAGATATTTAAATGGAAATAAAACTCAGAACAGTTTCTTTAAATTAAAGCCGGTATTAAATTTAGATAAGAGATTGTAAAATAAATCGAAAATTAAATGTTTAAGTGAATCAATCGAAATTTCATTTAGTATCAATTCTATAGTTATTTTGTGTATTTGTTATAAGGTAACATCTAGATGTTTTGTATTCTTTTTATTTTGAAATTGTGTCAATATTTGGCAATGATTTCTCCTCTCAATGAAATATTTGTGAAAATGGACTAACAAAGTAATATTTTATTGAAAAATTCAAATGAATGTGCATTGCATATACGATATACACGAATGTGGTTATATATTTATATTGTGTGTATCTTATTTTTCCATCTGAATTCCTTATTTGAATTTAAGAATTCGAGATTGAGACAAAAAATAAAATAAATAAATAGAAAATACATATTTTATTTTCAGCTTTGTATAAAACTTTTGTACCATTCGTATGAGCAAAAAAAAAACCAAGCTGCCAATGAATTAGTACACGACTTCATTTTTGTTAAGAATAGTACCAAAAGATGCGAAATCTTGTGCTCGTGAAAATATACATGGTTTAGTTTCGCTCCATTCACTAAAACTCGAGAAAAGACGGAATAAACAAAAAAAAAAAAACACGTGGTGAAAAAAATTATTTGTTCATTCCGCTTTTATTTCTAATCTAATAGACGTAGAATCTTATGCTTGGAAAACTATTTATGTTTTGGTTCTCAATCCTGAGAAAAATCAAAAAATAACATTTTCTTTTGGTATATTGACTATCAAAATCCGAACACTGAATCCTGAGATCCAGAAAAAAAGTGGTAAAAAAAACGAAACCAATACTTTATTTTTTTCAAAATTTCTTATTTTTTTTTTCAAAAATGAAGTAAAAATATAAAATAAAACATAAATAAGAAGAAAATAGTCATATTATTTATATATATATTATATATATGAAATATGTGTATCTCTATATATGTTTATGTCTAATTTTATTTGATCAGATCGCAGACAATCTCAATTCAAATATACGAAATAAGTATATTCACTGTATCTCTTCAACTTATATGGATTTTTTTTTCTACTTTATAATATATTTGCCTTTCAGTGAATCTATCGTTACGGGTTACGATAATAAAATAAACTTATAAATAAAATAAACGAGAAAGTCCTGGGAGACTATGCACGGAAATATTTCAGATTTTACCACAAATATTATAAATTGGAATACTTCCAATTTGCCTTATATCATAAAAATTAAGGGCAACATGCTAAAAGGATATAACCGCAAGCAGTTATATTTTTTAAAGTGTGGCTTTTCTTATTATTAATGCAAATGTTATGATATTGAGTGCATCAATCAATTTCAATCAAATTCCAATAAAGTTAACAGACATATAGCTTCATTGAATTCTAATTAATACATAAATTAATTTACATTTTAAACGTATTCCTTTAGATTATTTGTGTTAATTTATTTACATGTGGAGCTTCAGTAATCAGAGGCATATTTATTATCGGTCACAATTCTATAAATTTCAATTAGGAGAAGAAAAATATATTTTCATTTGTAAACAATATTTTTAAGGAAAAGACTTTGCTATTAAGATTATTAAGAATAATACCAGAGAATAGTTAAAACTAGAAGTGTTGAATGTAAATACATTCTCTGATAATACACCATTAAAATTGATTGAAAAAAAAAGTCTATGGCATCGGCCTGATAATTATCTTACACTAAATCTTAACAATATCTTACTTAGTAGTTAGAAATGTTTTTGGCATAACGTCCTCGATGTAAAAAATAATATTTTGCATATTTTTAGGGAAAGAAATTTATTATTGCACTTATTAAATTTTTTATTAAAAGCGATAAAAATAAATTTTTGTGCATTAAAAATAAAATGTATAAATGAATGTGCTCGTGGAAAACAATCATAAAATCAATAGCAATAGGTATATATAGTGTATCATATACTATCGTTTTTTTCTTCTCTGCAGTTAATGATCCATAACAGAAATGAAAAATCGTAAAAAATAATTCGGTACAGTGGAAAACATTTTTTTCCCCGCACCTTTAACATGCTTAGACATAACGTTCTTTAAATATATCAGAAAACTTCGATGTGATAACAAATTACAGACGATTTTCATTTTATTGTTCTCTACCAAACCGAATTTCACCTTCTCATTTTTTTCTATCCCATTTTCCTTTTTGGTTGCTTTGTATTTTTTTTTGGAAAAAAAAAAATTATAAACTTGAACTCCACATCACAATACAGCACGGAGGTAAAGGAAAATAAAATGAAAATACAATGAACTGACGCTTACGATATTAAGTATAATGGTATCGAATATTGGTGCAAATAAGCATTGGAAGATTTTGAGTGAAAATTGTAAGGAATAAAATAAACGCAGCCGGCAGCAACAATACCATCCAACCAATATATTATTATGTAATATGGCATAATAATAGAAATGGTGTAGGTGTGTAGATATTTGAATAGATAAGTATATGCAATGTAAAGTGAAGTATTTAGATTTAGTGCAGTTGAATTAGAAATAAGATTATTCGTCTGAATACAAATTTGTGCAACCTGACCCGTATTCAATGTATTTTATATATATATAAGTATATAAATATATTTATTTTGTAAGTTCGCAACGAGATCATCGATTGATAAACTTAAATTAATTAATATTAACTGATTTAAACAAAACATCACACCACTCATTTGATTTGTGTTTTATTAGGCAGTTAGGGCAAATGGCTTGAACGTAAGCGTAGACGTTATTTTGTACGTAGAGATGTCAAATTTCATAGAAAAAAATAAAATTCGAGGAGAAATAAGCGAAATTTGACCATAGCATTTTTGTAAATTACGTGAGATATATTTAACGTATTCTTAAGATTAAATTCCGCTATTTTGCGTCGATTTTTATTTCATTTTTTAAACTTCTACGTTCACGCCAACGTCTACGTTTACGTTCACGCCATTTGCCCTAACTACCTATGTAACATTTTAATGAAAAATCATATCATATATTGCCATCAATATCAAAAAATTGTTAGTAAGATCTCTCAATTTTGATGGAACTCAATTAAATAAAAAATGATAAAAACAAATAAATCTAGAAGTCAATAAATTGTTATTATGTATGTATATTATAAACTATTTATTAGTCACTATCGTCAGCATATTGACAAAGATTTTCCGTTGAGAATAAAAAGGTTTGTCAGCCAAAATATAACTTTTTCATTTGTATGAATGATATATACCATTACAAAGTATGATTGCTTTCTCATAAAGGTATATAACTAATAAATCTAAATGTCCAATAAGAGAATATACATTTAATTTATAAACCAATTTGACTGGAGTAATCATGAAAAAACTTCCAGAAAACAGGTATTTTTTTTTATTACCAATAGGTGAAAAGGTAAAGTAAGAAAATGTTTTGAATAAGGAAATATAAGTTTATTGATTTGAGAGCTAAATTTTCTAAAAAAAAATAAAAGTTGTTGAAAAAGCAATTTGATTTGAATAGCCGTGTGCAATATGGAATACACAATAGAAAACAATTTCTACGCACCAAACATTTTTCAACTTTTTTTTAAGTTTGAGCAAAGTAAGTAAGTATAAGTCACCAGCACAAGAGAACAAAATGAATGAGAATGAAGCAAGAAAAAAAAATAAGTATTTCGTTTTTTTTTCTCATCTATTTGATTAAAAATGAAAATTTCTTTTCTTCCGAACTTTTCTTTCATTCAAGATATACAATTCTCTCATATTTATGTCAGTCTTTATTGTAAATATTAAAATTGACACATTCATTCAATTGAAATAAATCAAGTAATGGTTGAGTCGCTTGAATAGGTATAGAAATAATATCTATTATAAATGTAGGGTAGCTCTCAATATGCTGTGTTGACTGTCGAGATATTGCTAAAGGTACCAGTGTTGAATGTAAATGTATATTGATGGGTCGGGTGGTATGTGAACTGTGAATTGTGAAATGTAAAAGAAAAGTGAGAAAAAATGACTTTTGATTTTACTGTTTTATTACAATTCGCTTATATTGTTTTATTTTATATAATATTTTATTGCGTGTGCGTTTTGTAATTTATGGTAGGGAACTGGGTGCAATATTTTATATATGTATATAATGTAATGGGACTGTGTAACCCAGCATTCACAGTCCGTTGTTATGTAAAGCAAAACTCGTTGTAAATAAGAATGTGTTAGAGAATTATTATGTTGCCGTTGTACATTTTTTGTGTGGTGTCACACATACGTGTGAGCTCATAGAAACATATATATAATTTTTTATTTACAACCGACTGTGAACGCGGAGTAAGTGTACATTTATTTAAAGTTATAAGGAAGTATATTATATTTTTGTATATATTTCAAATATTGAACTTAGACTTTATTTATGGCCTTATGGGAAATATTATCAAAATCTGGTTTAATAAGAAGAAAAAAAAACAGCAGAGCATTAATGTTTAATACACTGTCAGACTAACAATTTAAATGTATAAATGTATAATCTTGATTGCTAACCGAATTAAAAAATATAGTAGCCTAAATTAGATGACTTTAGATGATAATCATACTGTTTACTATGACTATCTGTACATACTTAATGATATAAACATACCTATAATTATCATCTAGCGTGTACGTACTCTTACTCCTTAAAAGAATAAATAAGTTTCTGCAATTTTAATGGAAACAATTTATTATTTTAAAATCAACTTGTAAGTATATAAAATATAAATAAAAGTATAAAAGTACTTAAAAATCTAAACACTAGGTAATATATTATGTAATATCAGTTTATTTGGTTCATTTTTCTTCGCTATATTAACTAACTTATTTATTTTTTTGTTCAGAGTTTCGACTGCAAAAGAATAAAGAAAAGTGAATTTTAGAAAAATGTGACAAAGCATACAATTAGAAAATTAAAAATACTCACCAATGGGCCAACGTGAATAGCAACTACGCCATCTGGCGAATTTCTGGGAATATGAATTTGAGCTCCTCCATCTGTGCCAACTGTGATCTTAGTGCCTGAGCAAGAATTTCCAACGCGTTGTCCAGAAATAACATCACAATAATTACCAGCTGGTAGGCAAGTATTCAAACGCATGTTCAAATCAACGTCTTCATTGTTCCATGCAGCAAATGCTCTGTTACCGCGGCATAAAGAAATTTGATTGTTACCATTGTCCCACCACCAACTGACGGGAGTATTTCCAGCTGCATTTCTGAAGCTGATCATATTAGTGATTTGTCTCCAACGATGTTCACAAACCCATCCATTCCCACAGGTACCATCACCTCTAATAGTAGGTGAAATGATGTTACCAGATGCATCTTGTGGTGGTCCGATATCTGTGTTATGCGCGGGGAAAGCAAATGAACTCATTATACGAACATGTCCATAAGGATGAGCTAATTTGAAGGCGGTAGCCATTTTGTATTGACGAGAATCTCTGTAGGTTAAGATGTCATCACCTCCAGCACCATGACCACGTTGGTTATCATGATTATCAACGAAAACAAGAGCATTTTGTGATTCTAAAAATCCCCACGATGGTCCCCAGTTTTGTAACCATTTCAAAGCATTATAACCTCGGAACACACGTCCTATCTCAGCTGAGTATCGGAATTCAGTCACAACGCCTAAAGGTGTGTATTCATCTTTCGAGATACCTTCACCTCCGAGATCAATAACTTCTTGGAAAATAAATGCACGGCTACGAGGAGCAAAGCCATTAGCTTGACTCAAGGGTTTTATGTTATTGTAAATAATAGCAAGATCTCCTGGCCACATATGTTTAGCAGCATCGACACGGAATCCAGCCACTCCCAAATCAACCAAATGATTTAAGAATTCAACAATCTTTGAACGTACATGGGGGTCTCCTTGATTTAAATCACGTAATCCAACCAATTCGCAGTTACGAACTTGAATGGGATCATTATAGTTTTCAATACCACAGATTGGGCTATTGAAATGTCTGTCATAGAAAGGAACAGCTTCGAAATTTCTATTTTGTGGATCGGCTGTTGAGCCACCAGTGCCAACATTTCTTTCATGAACTCCCGTCATGTGATTGAAAACAACATCAACGTAAATACGAACACCAACAGCATTGCAACGGCGACACATTTGTTGGAATTCTTGTTCATTTCCTGAGCGAGTTGTCAATTTATAAGAAATTGGTTGGTAACGTTCCCACCATGGACGATTTTTAACAATTACATTTTCATTGACTGGTGAAACCTGTTAAGAGACAAAACAGTAAAATAATCGAAATCTAAAGTTATTTAATAACTCATTATCATAGTTAATTATATATATAACTATATATAAGTTATAAAAATGAACAATCCGAACATATTTTATTGTACTTACTTGAACACCACCAAATCCACGCGGCCCCAAAAATCTTTCACATTCCAAAGCAATATCGTTCCATTTCCATTCAAACAAATGGACAATACCACTACGACCTGGAGCAAAGTTTGGATTCCTTTGTCCATTTGCACATAGTGCGAATGTGACGAATAATAAAGTAGAAATTAACTTCATTTTTTATTTGTTTTAGTCACAATTTGTTTTGTTTTATAGCTACTACTGACTTTCTATGAACTTTTCTTCTGCTTAAATACTGAATATTAAGATTTGTTAATCTTATCATTTCCAAAGTTTTTAGTCAAAATATTTACTATAATTTATTTTTTTACAATCAATTCTTGAGTGAATTTTAAATTGATAAAAGTAATCTTAATTATCTGATACTTCCACTCTATTTTAAATAATAATACAAAAACCTAAAGTGTCAATTATCTACGTGTTGGCTCTATAATTGATAACAAAATCATTTATTATATGATAAATTTTGATCCAAAAATTAAAAAGAGATTGCTTTTTACCTGTATTTATTTTGAGGATCTATTTATCAGATTATCAGTTACTTACATAATCAATTTTTCTAAATTTGTGTTAGTTGATGTTTATCGAGCGGAAATAATAATTTAATTGATAAGTGTTTACAAATAATTACGCATTGTCTCCTATAGAAAATGTTTAAAACTTATATCTATTGGACGAAGAAATTATAGCTGCAGTGCATATGTGAATACCTATCTATAGTATATGATTTATTTATTTAATTTAAATATCATGTGTTCATTATTACTTTTACAACAATTATAAATAGTAATCGATTTTCTGTTTCCGAAATCATGAATGACTTTATTATGTGTACTCTCTAGTACTTACATCTATTTTTAAAATCTTAAAATGTTATCAAGAGTAAGAGTATTGAAATAGATATATTATTTTTGTAAGTACAAGCTTAGTTCACCTGAACTTTTCAATTTAATCAGTAAAAAAACAACAACATACAGTTAGTTGTGGTGAAAATGTTTGTAAGTTTTGTTTTTCAAAATATGTATGAAATTTAATGTAATCTGACACATGATAAGATCAATAATACACATTAATCAGATAAGTACTCTTTTATATTAAAAGAAGCGGATGTTCTTTTATGGATTTTCTCTCATTGTTAAATTTATCTTATGTTTAATTTTTTATTTGATGTTTCTATTTTATATTCCACCAATAGATTTTTTTTTATTAAATTCAATCTTATTTAGTTCAAACATTATTTCTATTACATTTTTAATATTTAATTTTAACTCCATTGTTATTTTTTATTTTATTTCGATTCAAAAGTTAGTTAAAATATTTAATTATAATTATGAGAATCAAAGAAAACATTTAAGGAAAAAGTGTTAAATTAATTTAAGTAGGCTAGAAAGAAAGGAACGGTAATTTTAAGCTTATGGGGCTCAATTCCTGAATCACGAACAGTTCCGGATATTTACGAGTGATTCAGGAATTGAGCCCATGAAGAATGACTACGGACTACCAGGCGAGATGTTGATCGGAAACAGGCGGGGCAGGAGGAGATGCATTTCTGAAATAAGAAAATAAAAAATATTTAACTGAACAATTGCGGGGTATACCATCAAACCTCCACCAACAGGCGTCCAATGCTTTTGTGATTATGACATAACAGATTTAAAGTCAAGATATTTTTTATTTTACTTTTTCTTTTTTTTTTCTTTTCATTTGAAAAAGAGCATCATGCAATTACCCCTGCTACAGAGTCACAGTAACGAAGTGAAGCTTCTATCTAACATGTAAATTTAATATATTTATTACACCCCTTTCTTTTATTTAGTAGATTTTTTCGATCAAACTCCAACACACCTATAACAATTAGAACGAGACCTATCTATACGAAAAAATTCATCGTCGCATATACTTCATTAATCGAAAAAATCTACTATCGAAATGAGAAAGGACTTTAAATCAAAACTATTAGTTATTTATTTTAAATATGATGATCGTTAATCAAAATTAGAATTAGATATAGACGCGCTCTATTTTCTAGAACAGTAAAATCTTCAATAAATTTGACGCAAATTAAAGTAATGAACAAATCTTTTTCTACAAATATGTAAAGGGTTATTAGATCAAAGAAAATTCAAAAGATTTCGATAGCTGATTTTTTACCGGTACAAAGATATGTATTTTATTTTGTGCTTTGTGATTAATAACATTTTAGAATGGTCGAAAAAGTTCAAGGTCATTAGTGTGTAGAATTTTTTTTTCAATCCTTTTTCGATGACTTTTTATTTGCTTTTGGCCTCCTGATTAAAGATATTAAGGATAAATTTGATCTTCTATGTATTCTATTGGTCCACAAGGTAGAGCCTCGTTAAAACAGAGCCTCGTGGTTTAAAAAAATATTATTGTGATCAGACGTGTATTGTTGATTTTCTCGTTAAATGTGATTCGTGGGCGAAATAATAGCAATAATATTAGTGGTTCAATTTTGACCCACTTGACACATGATTCTTCCCTTTTTTTAATTTTTTTGGCATTGGCTAAGGGTTAAATATAATAATTAAAAAATAAACTTCATATTTTCATTCCATATGAAAAGTTGTAAAATTCAATTAAAATTAAGCTTCAATTTCTATTTTACGCGACTTACTGATTTGTTTAAGTTCCTCCACCTTACAAACAAAATCAATTTAAATCGTTATATAGTTACTCAGAATAATTTAACACATAAAGAAATCACGGAGTTATGAATAGGAAAGGAAATTTCTATTAAATTACTTGGAAGTTAGAACTAATATGTTTAATAAAATCAGCTAATTGTTTAATTAATTAGAATAATATCTTTATTAATAATTTTTTTAAATTAATTAATTAAAATTAAAATTAAAAATACTTGTAGATATTCTAAAGTAAAAATTGGAATTTTTAAGGCACTATAAGGAAGTCTAATTCAATCTCATCAGTGATTAGATTTGGAATGGAATATATTTTAATTGGTAGGTATTAGCTTAAAACTTTTAAACGGCCACTGTTGCATATATGTACATTTGGGTATTAAACCAACACATTCTTATGTATTTATATTTATTATACCTACATTGTTAAATAGCTTAATATTTGACGACGACGATTTAACGAGAATGAAATAACGTTTTTGCCGGTGGCCATATTTTTCTGCACTGAAGGTTATTCATTCATAGCACAACTCAAATCAGTTAATTCTTGAAATAATTACATATTAAATTCATTATAAAATATTTTCAGGTACAATGATTTGTTGTTATATCTTATATGCTTCATAATGGTGAATTTAATAATGCCGATGAGGCTCTTAGTTTACATGACCAGAAAGGTGTAACAATACCATCGCAGAGACAATATGTGGAACACTATTCCCGTTTATTGACTTCGGGGAAAATTTATAGTCCAGTTAAATTACAGGTAAATATAGTGCCACTAATCAAACTAAAATTCTATTGAAAACAAAAAAACGAAATAACTTGACTATAATTTGTTATGACATTTTTGATATTTTATTTTTAAATTTGCGATTTAATTTTTAATTTGAAAAATAATTTAAATAAAAATTCTTCATAAATTATTTAGAAGCTGATAATAATAATCCGTTTTTGGAATATGTTTTGCCTAAATGTGAACTAGACGATGCCAGCCAGCAAAGATATGTAATGTAAAACTTATCCATCAAATTTAGAGGTAATTGAT